>JAQGAF010000239.1:0-64128 GCA_034687865.1 Kryphioiulus occultus
GAAAATGTTTATCCCCAAAATCATTTGTATTTCAATTTATAGTCGCACCTGAAGAAGGAGTTAACTCTCCGAAACGTCGTGCATCTTTGTTTATTAATAAAGTTTGTATCCAATTTGATCGAGACGCAAGTATATACAATTATGTAATTTCCAAGTTTGTAAGCATGTTTTTTGATGCAAATTACTACCGAAATAAGCAAAAAACATTTCTTCAGGTGTTTATTCAATTATATTGAACGTAAAATGCAATATCAATTGAATGAACACATTAACATGCTCAATTTTTGTTTACAAACTTGTGTCAAAAGTTTTAGTGGTGATAAATGAAGTGTTTCAAAATTAAGCAATTTTATGGGATATGCTTTCAATATACCTGAATGAAAAGACTAATCCAATCAATACTTGCATTTCAATTAATATTTTCAATTGTCTGTATGACTTCAACACAACTCACAATTTAATATTTCTGAATCTTCTCATCGGTGCATCATATGAGCGGTTGACGAACGCTGCAGGAATACACGTAGAAATCAGTGAGATAAGGTATTGAAATTATAAATTCATGAATTAAAGCATATCATACTTGGATTTTCAAAATATTTACGACATAGGTTAACATCACTGTGGGGTCATTATATACCCCAGACGGACTTTTCGAGGGACTATAAATTGCATATACTGTACATGTATTTGATGACAAAGTCAAGCAAGAACATGCACCTAAAAATTACTTCATATGATAATTTCAAAAAACAACTGTGGTCAAAAAATAATCCATAGTGTCACCAAGCTTATGGTTAATGCAAGATTCACCAGATGAAGCCAACCTCATGAGCATTTCAGCACTGGTTACGAAATCTCATATCTGTTATATCAATTACAGTTGTTTTCAATTTAACTAATGACTTTAGCGTGTGCCATGCACTAAGTATAGGCTAGGACATGTCATCAGAGTTTCGCGCAGGGTGCATTTCCGGAGGGTTCAAACATGTGCTGTCATGAAAGAAAGTAGTGGACGTTTTACACGTTGTGAGCAGACGATATAAGACTTGAGCCAATTAAATGCAACAATTATCTTCATTACATTGTTTAAGCTCTGCCACGGCACTTTTCCATGTATATCCATGTAAAGCTTTACTGTAATGTCTTGGGGAAATGCAAAACACCGATGGAAGAATAACGAGGTCCTTATAACTATGGAGCTAATTAATCCTAAAACCTCAAAACACATGGCAGGATGTGCTCCTTATTATTCATGCATGCACAGCTAACCCTTGAGAAGTGAACCATATGTGGATGGCGAGGACTCGATCCTTGAAGAGGAACGGTGATATTAGAGCAAGACCAGAGTGAAAGAGTTAAATGTCTACATGTTAAAATATTGAAGTACATTTTGACCATCGAAGACTTATGCTACATGTTAGTATATAACACAGCTTTAAGATGTGAACAAATTACAGGCATGGGGTGAGGTGATATAAAATACAAATTTTCACGTTTTTTCACATGGAAATATATGATTTTTTCACGTTTTTCGCCCAACATTTATGAAAAAATGACGCAGTTTCAAGAGTTATAAGAATGGTTCCTAAACAATGGACTACTACCCATGTACAATATTGAGAATGCCATAGGCAAATGTTTTACAAAAACTAGACCACAAATGATGAATTAGCTTGCTTTTCTGAAAAAAAACCACTGTTTGGGTGTAAATACTAAAATCTTAAACAACGCCTTAGGCGAAATTTTTATTTTAAATTCGGCCCAAAAATGGATTTTAAGTGTATTTTCAAGGAAATGATTTTTTAACATAACGCATTTTTAACATTCTGAGAAATACTCGTCTACAAAAGAGCGCCGAGGACAATTTTTGATTTTAAACTGATAAAAATAATCACATTTTAGCATCTTTTATGAAATTAAGGATCTGAATGGAGGGGAATTCCTCAATTTTCTGCTGGATTTCTTGTGAAATTCATTTCCAATGAATGTTTCATATACAAGTATGATGTCATTTTTCCCCAAATTTTTCACATTGTTCACAGTTGGATGCCTTAAATTATATACTATTTTCGTTTAAAAAGATACCAAACGTATACACAATCTATATAGAGTAGATTAGTAAGTTTGTCAATGGAGAATTGCGACGTATTCGCGAGATATAAATCGTAAAAACGAATCGTCAGCAATCCCATATTTGCTTCCTTAAAATAACTTTACATTTATCATGAATGTGATTTTTTTTCCTATGAAATGATTTCGTTTTTTCTGAACTTAAAATGCTGCCAACTTTCTCTTTCATGCACTCTGAAGCCTCTTTCATCTATTTTTTATTAAAAGCAATGCGATGCCTTTTGATAAGGGATGAACATTCAGTGCTTCCTTTCATCTTTCGTTTCTCTCACTTTTCTTTGAGCAAGACTTACAAGCAGAACTTTGCCATTATATTTCTCTAAAAGCAGACAGGCTTTTCACTGCTGTCACAAACAAACAGTTTTAGCCAGGTTTAAGAGGGAGGATCAATTTTTTAAAAGCTTTCCGAAACATCTCGTTTTATTAAGATACAGTATCAAGATAATAATGCCAGGGCCAACATATGGTTTCATGCTCTTGAGCTTGTTCTCATAACCATAAACACTAATTTCGTTAACGAAAGTGAGGTTAATCATGACTATTTCAAGGAAAATAATCACGGTTTATCATGGAAATTTCGAGAGAGAATAATTAACAAAAATTATTTTTTTAATTAAACTGAATAGATGCCTTCTAATAACAATCATTCCTTGAAAATAATTGTTGATAGAATTAGAAACCCAAAGAAAAAGCAAAATCAAGGTTTCCGAGCTGCTAATTTAACTGTCTCGATTAAAGGGATGTCAACGCTCCAGAAATCTCATCTAGTTATTATATGTGGCGATAAGCTCGTTTTTAGAAATGTCGTAGCAAAGGTGTAGTGTTTATAAGTTTATAGTTGGCGCAAAAGACTTCAGTGAAGAGAATGCATCGTGGCGCCATCTATTGAACATCCAAGGATAATAATGAAGACACAGCTGCTGGCGCTAAATTTGAAATGTTGAGACATGCAGTTGTATTCTGAATCTAATTCTAAAAACGAAACCAAAAAAAATGGGGGATAGGGGAAATGATCAAAATAATTTAAATACCAGCAGCGCTTTCCTATCTGGTAATTACAAAAACTTAAACAATTGGCAATTCTAAAAAACGATTTTTAATATGTCTAAGACATTAACCCCGTCGTGCTAACACGCTTCTAAATACTAGATTTTAATAGCGTTATACATGTATATATGTACTGTATCTCTCACTCAATTTCCCTCTTTATGGCGTTGTAAAGAAACGATGAGCAATGTTATCATTTTGTAATATGAGTTGAGTGATGTGCAAAACAGCGAGTTTTTTTCCGATGTTGTTTGTTGCGCTCGCCAGATATTTGTAGTCATCACCAATTTCAAAATATGAATAAATTGATTTTCAAATATTTTGTAATGCAAATTTAAAATTCCGAATGCGTAGATCCAAGCTAAAATAAAATTTCGCATTTTAGTATGCAAATTGAGGAGAATTCCGTTGGGATTTGAATGACTAATACCTCGTCAAATACATTACGAAGTTACAAATACAATAATTCATTATGTAGTAAACCACGTTTAATTTAATTTTCGACTTTAAATACTTCCGAGCACAACATGGCATATTACAGGCAATGCCAATTCAGAAAAGGGTGACTACTGGATTTGGTAATGCAAATGTCATGATTTTGCAATGACTTTTTCATCACTTCAATAATTCTTCAATGTCCATTTGAATATGGGGCCATTCAATTTTTATGTCAGCACTAAATAGTGATTTTCAGAAACATTTTATAACACAGTGATGACAATCAATTTACCAAAAAAAAGCCTTAGGGGAAACTGGATGACAAATGATGAATTTTAACCCAAGTTTATATTTTGTTAATCAATCGAAGGCAAGAATTCCGTAACAATGATGCAAATTTCATGAATTTTTTTAATTCCATGGCCTGACTTTCATTTCATGACTTTTCCAAAATCCAACGAACTTCTCAATAAATCGTTTCAATCTATTCCATTCCGCTTAGTCTCAATATGGTCAATTTCACATCATGGTAATTTACCACATCATAATAGGGGTTTACTTTTTGCGGTTTGAAAGTCTAGAGAAATTACTGGTTTTAAACATTTTAAGAGGCTGCAGATGAAGCGTTGCCCTCTTTTGTTTGCAGTTGAACATCCTGCAATATGTGATAAGGTTCAGTTCATGGGCAATAAGCTGCAACAGACAACACGGCTCAATAAATTGGATGAACTAATTCATGAAAACATTTGGGTTACCCTCAAAATTATGAAAAACTAAACGTGTTAAAATAATGTGGCTGCGAAAGAGAATTTGAAATGCAAGACCGAGGAAGCAGAAAAATGAAAGTAAAAACTTGCAAAGATTCACTGATCATTTTTATGGCGCTTATTTTGATCATGCTTGTTGGTGCATGACGGCGTGCAATTTTATCATTCAGTAAAAAGCACGATGGCTGACCATTTGAAATTACCAAATTCAAATGGTTGAGTAAGCAACAAGAAACAAAACATTTATGCGATTATCTACGTGTATTATGTTGGCATCGACATTTACGATGTTTTAGTCTACTATCATAAATGCGAAGGCGAATATAAAGTTAGTGAACATGAACGGAAAGGCTACCAGCTGTGGTCGACCGAATGTATTCCCTAATGTACACGTAAATATACAGTCATGAATAAATATTAAATTTACACTAATTAAGGCGCTAATGTTTGCATCGACCAGTCTGAATGTCTTTCGCAAAAATAATAAACATGCGCATACACAGCAATGAACCTGAAAACCAACTGTTTGTTATCTCGCCACACGTGGGATTGCTGTTGAATTTGCATATATTATTTTGGTAGGCCTACATGTATATCAGGTTTGCCATCCCAATATAATGACTTGGCACTAGCGTATTAAAGTTTCAATAACTACATGTAGATGTCACAACTATGTCACTGATTGTTACAGCTTGCAGATGAAGCTAACTATTAGCAGAGTTAACTAGATATCTACAAAAACTGGAATGCACAATAAATAGTATCGATGGATAGAATTACTTAACGTGCCAATGTCAACTAGATAAGTGTTTACTTCTGCTTTTATTATATCGTTAATATCAATAACGTGGAAGAATTAATAACCTACGAGCAACGTGTTTATTACCGGTAAGTAAACTCCTGAGGGGCTACGATAACCTAATTACAAAGAAGACAAGCAGAAGTGATAAATGTCACTTCTTCGCATTATACCGCTTTATGTAGTGTAATGTATAATGCATATTCCGTATAATGTATAATCTATTTTCTGGATCATAACAAACTGTGCCATAAAGCGTATTCAGAAAGCTCAAAAAATAATCCATACTTACATCGTACATAACTTCAGCTTACATCAACATACTGTACGTATCAAAAAATATTGTGACCAAATTTAGAGCAGGACCCTATCATTGCAGAAAATATCTGCCAGTTGAAATCACTGTGTCTATCTCCAATCAGGAAATTAGAATACATATTGAAGTAGACAAATCAGCAAATTGAACTGAGTCAGTTTAATGAGCAAGTATCTCAAAGACAGAGAATAGGATAGAAATTATGGAAATTGCAATTCCATCAATAACTTCTGTCGCCATACAGTATTCAAGTCATTAATACCCTTGCTTAGTGATGTAGAAGCAACTTGTGCAGAAGACAGCTGACATGAAAAGGCAAGCGTAAACTACACTTTGTATATGCAGGCAACGCTCATGCATTCAGTATATTTCACATGGTTGACATTCCTAATGCCTTATAAGAGCAATTGAATTGAACCGGTCCCCAACAATGCTAAACACGTTTTCTTGGATCAGCCGTACAAATTATACAGTTTACTGTCGAGCTGATCGACGTACATGTACGCGCACTCATGTAGCAAGGTTGAAATAGTATATGTACAGAATAGGTTACTGGAAACTGTAGGAGATAAGCTAAGACGCTGATAAAGTTTATCTTTGTAAAGATGTGAAAAGCGACTCGCTGCAATCATGCAAATTTCATGAGGGAAACGCCATTATACAAAGTTCATGCAGAAGTCGAAAGTTGTCATAAATAAACGTGCAGCTATCGGATTTTTCAACACAGTGCGAGGTTTACGTACTCGGTATAACGTGTAATATTCATTGCCAGGTATCAAAAGCTATGCTCAAATCACAGTTAAATTTCTGCATACCTTGAATCCTTGTCGGAAGTTCTCATAGATTTCCATAGCATCTGAACGCACAGCATCCAACACATGATTCTCCAGGCAGGACGTTATCCCAGTCTTACAAATGGAGGACACGACGCCAAGGAAGTTTCAGGAGTCATTGCTGAATTAAGATGCGTTGCTCAAGACTTGGAGCGTACGTTTAAGGTTTCCAAATGATTTCACTCGCGTAAATAAATAGCCAGGAAAAAAAAGTTCATGTTTTTTCATTGCATCGGCTTATTAGTGTTGCGCGCTGGTATCAGGCGCACTCCTTAGTAACGTGGCTTTCTTTTTCTATAACAGGTTGTCAAGAAGACCGTCCCATTGTCTTACGGAAGAAATAACATCGGGATTAATTGCCGAAGAAAGACTTTGAAGGTGATTTGGCATCGCAAACGGCATACTCAAGTCATTTACATGCATTTCACGATGCTCAATGGAATTAGTCATGCGTGAGGAAAAAAGCTGCATTCAGGTTATTTTTCTGTAAAAAAAACTGAAGCATGGGCAAAATTTTATAAAGTCTGCAGATTTTGACAAATCACTACTAAAACTCTTCTCTGGAGGGCAGCCACCAATCACGAGGTTTTCTCCATCTATTGAACTATGTGGCACAAAGCACATGTCTGTTTCACCTCTCATTGCTGTTTACTCTATCTGCATGCCCAAATAGGTTTCAAAGCATTATCGATCCTCATTGCAATTGACATTTATAGAAGCTCATGCACTAGAAGTTCAATTCGTGCATGTTTACCGTAATACAGTATCTCCTTCTGAGGACAAAAATGGTAGAAATGCGCCTTATAGGCAGTTCTATAGAGCTTCTTTAGGATGCAGACATGAATTCTTAATTACGAACTTTTTACTATTTGCTTAAAGCAGAAAAAATCATTACGGGGATTTGCCTTAATGAAGGCTTCGAAATCCAAACTTTTTTGAATGGGGGCGGGGGAGGCAACTGCGATTTACAAATTGGTGCAAATTGAATTTGAGCGTTTTAAATTGCACGTAATGCAGCGTTTATTAATAGCAGCATGCCTGACTGTGTCTGTTAATTTGAAAACTCAATTTGAATGACGATAATTGCGTGATTAAAGAATTAAAGAGGTGTCTTTGCAACGACTTTGCGGGCATCTAGGGCATTTTAAGGCGAGTAAAATGGCGTCTGTTTCAGGTAACACAAACTTTAAAACTGAGACTCATCAATGCCATGCGTCACTATGAGCGGTTAGCAGCAATTTAAGTCACTCTACAGAGCAACGCTAATCAACGTTAATCAGGCTAATCGATAAGTGGCATGCGGCTAGCATTTTTTCGGATAATAGTTTCGTCAAACATGTAGGAAATGCATAGGCCGTTGGGTTTTAGTTATAGCATGCTGTTAAAAAGCCATGTCGAAAGGCACACTCACTTTGAATTACCTGATGATGGTAGACCAAGGGTAGGCCGCCCATGCAGGGTTGATTCAGGACGCGTGGGAGGCAGAAAGAAAATAAGTCGATTTTATAAGAAAAGCCAAAAAATCTACTTAAAACAATTTCCGAAGATGCTTTCATTTAAAATCAATATCCACGCTGATAAATTTCCTGCACTCCACTGGAGGACTGACTGTCTACCATTGCATCGCACCAAATCCACTGGCAACAAACAGAACAAAAAAACGCAGAAAACAATAATAAAATCCCAGACACACAAATAGCCGATGCATTCGACACCCATATACAGGCGCCAAACTAACTTAACGAAGCAACTAAATGTTGCACCTTTAGCGAATTAAGCGAACGAGGATCCTGAAGAGAACATCACTAGAATAATCCCAATCGTAGTAGTCCACTGAGTAGCCACAATTAGTCAGTGCCAAAATGTGCAAAATTGCAGTCACTGCGACAAGTGCGACAGTATGCAACTTTGATCCGAAACTCCAACTCCACCACCGGGTCCACAGTAGACTCACGTGCCCCGGCGTCGACAGCACTTGTCATAATCCATTGTCACATTCCCGCCATCAGCGTGTCTTTTGACAGTTGGACTCTTCCTCAAGAGTCCAAGTCTCCATCGCGAGCACGTTTAAATGTGTAATGGGGCTTCACTACAGCGGAGTTTTCCAAATCAGTCCTCAATAAATGCGATGGTTCTTTGGTGCACAAACACATAAGAAATGGGCAAGCACGAAGCATGCTCGCCGTCAAGCAGGCTCGTAAATGTTCTGGGCTATCCAAAAAGTTTCACGCAAGACCAAGGATCGGATGGAGCATCACTGAACCATGGTGCAATTCAGACACACTGAGGACATCAACTCCTAAGCTTATAGTGCGTTTCAGGTTAAGAGTGGGCAATTTTAATCTGCCCTCTGGTGGACGTTTACAACCTCGACACTTGTTTGATATAGGAATGTATTAATACGCCTGCAATTTTTGACTGAAACCGTGTGAGCATGCGCCCGACTTTGCATGTATCTTAAATTGGAATTAAGAGGACTTCGATTTTGAATTTTGCGTCTAAATGTTTTTAAATTTTTAAAATGTTTAAATGTTTAAAATGTTTAAAATTTATACAAGCATGTCATTTCCTAGATAAGGTTTTTGTAATTTTGATGAATTTTTAACTTAAAAAGCTCACTGTGACTTAGTACAACTATTTCATACAGAGGGGGTGGCAGAATCTTCAATTAAATTTCACGGACTTTTCCAGGTTTTACAGACACTTTTTGCAAAATTTCCAGACAATTAAAAACAAACAATTTTTACGGATTTGATATATTTTTACTTCAGAAAGAGCCAAATCATGTGTTTAATCAATCACAGTTTAAACCTTGGGAGTTTCAATCCGTTTGCATTATTTATGTTCTTTTCAACATTTTAATGTATTGAAACAATTTAAGTAGTGTTAAAATTATGAACATGACTGGGAAGAACTGGCACAAGACCCAGATCCGACGTGAAATGAATGCCCCATTTCAAATGCCATATGGTGGAACTTTTATAAAGTCTAGATTACGAAATAATGGAGTTTAGTCTACGATTCAGCGAGTGCCCTAGACGAAATTTTAAAAAGTTACAAGAAATAACGCTGTTGATTGTCTTTATTGAACGATTTAATCAATATCAAAATCTGATAAGTAACCAACGACTGTATGTATCATTCATCATGTACATTAATGGATTTTCATAAGAAATATTAGGAAATGTTAGATCACAAATGCAACTTTTCAATTGCTCTTCTGAGATACTTATACCAATCAAAATGGCTGTGCCACAACACATTTCCAGATATTATATGAATTATCCTGACTTTTCCAGGTTTTTCAGACGGCCAGATACCCCGATTTCATATTATGAAGAATGCTACAGCAAGTTTTTTATAGGTACTATATTCTTACGCAGTAGTAGACAAGTAGTAAATCAGCTCTATAATGCCGATAGAGGGCACAGTGACATTGCTAACTCTTAACCGGAGATCAATACTATATTGCAGCAATCAGAGCTTCAATTTCAATACATTCGAGATATACGTAATACCTCAGTCAAAAAATTCCAAAAATCTACATGCATGTTTATTAATTGCGCATCACCATTATTTAATGCATTATTAATATTTATGAGGGACTGGCTGGCTGTCATAATTATGTTTGATTCACGCTGTGTGGCAACGATATACTAGAATACTTGGACAAAAGTCAATATCTGCATGCTTGGAGGAAATGGTTCTCAATAATCGTTGCAAAGTTACGGGCTTGAGGGCTATTTTTTTTCATAGCAACACGTTCGAATATTCCGAAAATATAATTGGATATAAATTTCCAACGTCCAATTAGGTCGGTAGGATATTCAACATATTAACCGCGATAAGTTATCGCCAATGTCTGTATGCAGTGAAGCGCAGGATTATAAGCTCCTTTAATAACTACCATTAAGGATTAAAATTAGCAGCATTTTCAAAGGCTTGATTCAATTACTATACATACTGTAGTACTAAGTGTAATTAAAGGTTATATCTTTCAAGAATGAATAGGTCACGAAATGCTCTTTTTATTGAGGTACAAGAACGCTTCCTGTTTGGAAGATCAATTAGCTTTTTTTGCTCATGAAGGTATTGGACATTAATTAAAGGTAATCTGAATGCTCACCCCTTCATAAACTTTCAAGTACTTTGAAGTAGCACATGAGCACGTAAAAAAGGCGTTTCGTTGACTATCTTAACCAGGTATTTACATTTACGAAATTAAGAGTTACATGTAGCTCGACACTTAAACGACGAGGGCTCGTAAAAATAAGTTGACCGTTTCTATTTTAAGGATTTGTCCCATAAACAAGTCCACCATTGCCTTTCTTCGCAACTATCGAGACCAAGCTGTTATAAAAACACGATATAGCGCATGCCCTAGGACCATATTGTAAACTGAAATGGCACAGTCAACCATTCGGCAAAACTACCACATAGGTCTAAGTCAGTCAGGTTTTCAATTGAACTCGCCTAGATTGCTGCTGAGCAACTGCCATTGTGCGCTTCATGAAGCATTCATGGCCTTCACTAAAAAAGTAGTCTGCATTGTGATTCGCAATTTATGTTCAGAGCTATTGGCAACAAGGAGTTCAGAAGGCTCAGAAATTCAAACTTTCGACAATAGATTTTGATTTCTATTTAATATTATCATTTGAAATTTTACGCTTTAATTTTCAAATTAAGAAAGTAATGTCCATCAAACAAACGGTGGCAACCGACTTAAGATAAAATTGTATGCGGCAATGGCCGACACAACTCATAAATTATTAGTGCGCTTATTATTACACAGCATTCCCACAGCTTTCATAACCTACAATCCCCTGACTTTCCCATGTTTCTCAGGTCAAAATTTTTTATTTTCCCTCGACCTTCAGAGTTTCACATTGACGAATATGAAGAAAAAACCTGCTCTTGAATATAAATAGTTTTAAATCAAAATGGTCGTCGATTATGATGGTATAAATTATTGAATTTGCATAATAACTTTTGAAGTTACATTTTTTAATTATGATTACGTAAATGTTCAAAATTATTCTAATTTGCCAAATTCCGACAAAACCATGGTACATATACGCCATTATCAATTTATCCCCTGACTTTCCCAGGATGCCCAGGTCATGCGTGAACCCTGCATACAATTGCAAGAATGAAAATCACATTTTTAATTATAAAAAATACACAAATTAATAGAACCAGAAAACGCACAATTACAACCGGTAATATATAGAACCTATTATTTTTTATACCTTATTTGAAGAAGTTATTATTTGCACAACGAGCAAACTGAAAGAAAGCCATCAAGGATGTTGGACATGTTTAATCTTCCGGAAACCTGTATAGTTGGTATCACAGGATATCATACAGATTACATTTTATTGGTCCACTTGTTCATAGCAGAAGAAACACTGCGCGCAACAACTTATATCTAAGATTGATTGACTCGATGGAGACAAAGCAAACAAGAAACCCAAACAATTTCATGTATGTACATGTATAGCACTAAGGACAACTTTTCAAGGAGTGGACACAGGCGTTCTGTGAGCAATTTTTCAGCGAAAATACTGCCGATGCAATCAAATTAACCAATGAGGAATCGATGGTGCATTCCTAATGTAATAAATACTTCTGTCCAGTAAATTTATTAGATAAGATTCCTAACAGAATCGAATGTCCGATACATCAAAATTACGATCAAACCTAGAATGACACCAAAATTCCACTTGACATTATGAAACATTCAGACATTAAGAAACAACTCCAATAGCATTGTGTATTGATGAAATATGAGCCACTCATAAATGTCTGAGTATGGAAGCTTGAGCCCAACATGTAACGGGTATAACAAATTTAAACCAGAAATAAGAAATCCTAAGAAACCATCATTACATGTATACCGTGCGTTTCAACCAGCAAACAATGTTACAATGCCAGCACGCAATTTTACCCGTTGAATGCATAATTGCAAAATCAATAGAAATGTGGTATTATGGGGAAGAAGCACTAAGCAGCTTAACCGTATTCATACATTTATATGCCCACCTACTTTGTTTTTAAAAGCCATTGTCTTCAAAAATTCCTTAAAGTAATTTATTTTCATAATGGTTTTTATTTCGCAATAAATAAGTGCAATTTGTTTGCATAAAACATGCACGGAGACGCGAATGTAAGACACTGAAATTTAATTTAATGCGGCAGCACTATTTTATACGGCAGAGGGCAACATGTACTTGTGCGGTTTTTACATTTCAAAGATGGATAAGAAGAATGGGGTTTAAAGAGAAAAAAAACAGAATGATTCCGGGTGAGTATTGTTATGAAAACAGCATCTTAAACGGGTCCTGCATTTGGGTTATACGACTCAAAAGCAATTTGCAAACCAAAATTCGATACAAGCTCTTTCCACACCAAACTTACTTTTGCGAAAATGAAAATGGTGTAGGCCTACAGCCTGAACATAAAACGTTTAATGTTATTTTACTTGTGAACATTGTTTTTGAATCAACGGCATTCTGAAACAAACCGAAAAAAGGTTGTAAACTGAATGTCATAAGTGTGGACAAGTTATTGCCATACTTCCTTCCCATTTCTACAAAATAGCAGTCAGGCATAAACATACTCATGTTGTCGAGCAGCCAGAGTAGTTTCGCTGAAATCCATGCAAACTCGACAGCACGTTTTGAGAGTGGAAATTATACGGAACATTGGGGATGATGTGAAACAATATTTGAATATTTGCGGCCCAAGCGTTGGACGTTATTTTCAATTCTTTACACGTTCAAATCTCGCTCTGCTGCTATACGGCTACTAAATTTGACGCTACACAGTGCGCCGCAGTGATGAGACTTATACAAACATTTGAACAAACTGGTTGCAAATCGAGCCTAAGGGTATAGAGCTACCGTTTTGCCAAAATACCTGCAAAGTCATGAATGCAATCGAGAGAATTCGTGTTATGCGACCCACATAAACCCCGGGATATAAAAGTTGATGGCCAATGGCCAAATTTGGGATTTGCAAGAATAAATATATATTTATGACAGCATCACCGCCAGCATAAAACACATTTTACGACATGCAAGGGAACACATGTCGACGGCCATTCTTGTAAAAATCTCAGCATTCTTTCGTAAATTCTATTCTATTCTATTCTATCCAATTCCATTCTATTTGATTCCCCATGGCACAATCAGTACCACTGATGATGCCATGTGGCCATACCCTTATTCCTTTACATTTAAACACCAGAAACAAGGAATTTATCAAAACATTCTAAAACTTTTTGAAATACAAATCGACTAAGAATGTTCAGCAACTGAATTTAAAAAATTAAACTTACATTATATAACGAGAGTCAATGGCATTCGGTACGTACGAGATAGAAATGATCAATATGACCAATAGGGCTAACGCAAATAATGACTACTGGCTCATTTGAATAATTGGCGTTGCTTTCGTGTTTTTTATCAATAACATATCACCAAACTTATCAGCATTTAAAAAAATCATTTTAAAATGGCGCAAATCACGATTTACATAAAGTCCGAACAGCTTAATGGCTCAGAACACACATGTACAGTATATGTATTATACAGGATAATCAAAGTCGTGTTCTCTCATTACAACTAAAATTTGGCAAATGGTACAGCTACTAGACGGTAGTTTTTCATTTAACGATGGTACCAACTGCGAACCAAATACGTGAAATAAAAAAAACCTTCAGAAGTATTTCTACCTAATTCCAAGACGTGTTCCATGTAGCATTTAACTTTTTTTTGAATTATGAAATGAGGGTAGCACTACGATCACTCTGAATAATTTTACTAAAAACAAAGCCCATGAAACCCAGAAGGGGGGAATACCATTAAAATGCTCCAAACATTTCGGCAACAACTCTATGTAATCGAAATTGCCCACGTAATTTTTATTGCAAATTATGCAGGCGAAATCATGTATTTCAGGATTCGATTTTGGCGCTTTTATGTTGTATTTGAATTACTTTCGAGCCAAGCATCCAAATCCTTTCTCCAAAGCGCTATCACGATGTTTATCAGTCGATAGTGCAGCGAGATTTCACAGTGCGTATCCATAGGAACCAGACTTAAGTCATTACCCCAAATCCTTCTTTTACGGTCGTACGGTATATGTCAGATCGATTCTACGAAAATTTGCAGAAAGATAAAAAACGCCATGTACGATTCCAGATAATGATAACCTGTCATCAAAAATTAATTTGATATGCATGTAATTCTTTCTTGTAGCCTTATGAGCCAAGCATAACGATGTCTTTCAAAACAATTATTACATGTATTAAAGAATAATTGGAACATATAACCGTGTTATTGACACACTGAAAAAACAATCCTTTCCTGCTAATTAATCGTCCTCGCCAATCCAAAAGACAAGGTTGATGCATGTTTAATTCCTAGGATGTTCAAGTGTGGAAATAATACAAATTAATACACACGCTTTAGTCGTTTTCACATCCAGTAACTTTTTATCAAAATTTACTAAGTTTGGACAATAATTTAAACATCATTTTCGCATAACTGCCCATGGCGCTCCAGTAATGCAAGAAATTTTCAGTATAAGTATGTTAACACAAATTGAGCAACAGAAATAGACAGGAGAATGTCAGACAAGCTACGTGAGACTCACTTATTAATAATGATGCTACGTCAAGTAACACATCATAAGTACCAGTAGGGAATTTCTTATTCCTGACAAATGTAGGCTAATCGACTGAATACATTAAAGGTATAGGAGCTTCACCTAACTCAATGAGCATGTTTAATTAACAAGCCCCCTTGAATTTCAACGAGCCGCGAAGGCGACAATTACTCCATCTGCCGATATATCGATCCATTAGGTATTTCATCACCCGCCTATGTAGAGGCATCAAATTTCTCCCCCTTTTCATCCAAGTCAATCCCAGCCATCTCAGCGTCAAATGACCGTCTCAAGCTCTGGATTTGAAGAAATACGAAATGCCTACCAGAAATATGTCCGAAAAGTCTATAAAACTAAGCTCGAGATTTCGCCCTCATGCCTCATTTAATCCCCATCATCCCAAAGTGTCATAACGGTCAGTGAGTTGGTTCATCACAGCTACTGCTTGTTATAGCCTGTATGCTCATATATTAAATGATAGATCGATCTCACGAGCAGAGAAGGGTAGACTGTCAAAAGCTTAAATCCATAACCTTAAATCGGACGTTTAAAAAAATTACTAATATTTACTATGAGCAGTGTAATTTACTACAGTTTGCAACATTGAAATAGGAAAGAACATTTTCTAATTTCTAATTTTTAAAGAATTTCTAAGAATGTATTATTTTTAAGTAAAATGCACATAACAAAGCTTTATTCGATGTGACCATACTTGTTTATTTTAATAACAAACAATGGATTAGCTTTGGTATAGTCACTATTCCAATATGCACAAAATAAAGTATATTTAAATGCTACTTGCGCAGGGTTCCCACAGAGATGAAATTTTCAACTTAACTTACTTACCAATCTTCAAAACAAATTTCCCTGACCACCCTCATCTTTGAATATTCAAAATACAGCATATTCCAAGATTAAGAACGCAATATTTATTGCTTATTATACAAAAACGGGAGAACCCCCAACAACATACACCCCAAAGATCTTATAGCAGGAAAATCTTAAAAGATCGAAATAATCAAAAATAAAATTAATCAAAAATTGAAGAGTTAGACGTTTCATCATGTGGCTGATGCTATGGATTATTAAAAATAGATATTCGAAGTCAATTGTTTTTACTTTGACTTTACCGAGTTAAAAAGATTGGTTGCGAACACCTATTTTTAATAAATTGTTTCCATTTATTTACCTAGTTAATACTTCTGCCTGGAGATGGCAGTATACGCCGTTGCAGACAGTCATATTATCATCATGCGCTCTCGCCAAGGCTCCAAAACCTAACGAGATCAATACGAACATCTCTCGCTCCGATTCTACATATGAAATATTTAAGAAATCCGTGATATTTGTTACAGATATCATTTTTATCGAAAGGCTTTCACAGGACTTAACTCGTCCTGATACGTCCTAGCCATCTCAACTTTAATCGAATCGATGGCTGAACGAAAGCTGTTGAGTCTGTTCAAAGTGTGACAAATCGACACGTTGAAAACGAGTCTCAGTAAGGTCGATGCTGCCACCTGGTGTCAGTTGACGCAAACTAAGAGACCATTGGATCGATAAAAGGCAAAAGGGGGAAACGCGAAAAGTCAATTCCATCAGATCAAAATTGTATTTACAACCATAATGCGATGCCACAAAAACCCTTAACGCCACCATAGCGAATGACAAGTGTAAAGACGCACCACTAAGCTGGCATTAAAACTAAATACAACTTTAGGAAAGTGGTAGGAGAAAACTGCAAAAAATAAAATCCTTTCGTTGAGAATATTTTCGATAGGATGAATAAGCTGAACGAGCGGTGTATAGCACCCATGCTAACAGTGATTGCCTATCTCCAGGTGCAATCTGTTATTGAAGGATCATTTAGGCACAAATTATCAAATAATGTTAAAATATAAAATGTTAGAAAGACCAAAACAACCAAAAAAATGCAACACTGACACTTGAGTATGGAGAGCATCAGAAAACGACTTATCTACATTATTTTTACAGTGCAAAGTGAAGTGAAGTGAAAAGTTACCAAGGACTGAGAGCATCGTTTCTTTGTTCGGAAAAAGTCAAAACAAAAATCTAGACAAATCATAAGCAAACTCGGAAGACATTCTAGGAAATAACAGAAAACAAAGCTCGAGCCTTCAGCAAATCTATTAAAACAGCGCTTACATCGCTTTAGTAACAAAATGCCCTGACTTTTTAAGGTTACAATTTTTAACCTCGACCAATATCCAGCAAAAAAACATGCCTTACAATATAAATGCTTTATTCATATTTAACTAGGGCAATAATTACTGAATTTGTATAATAAAGGAAATAGCACAACAACGTATTAACTCACTTTCTTGATATGAATTTTTCAACAGGAATATCGAGATGCTCTGAATTAACTATAATTTGACAAATTTTTGATATTGTCACAATGAAGTCAAATTGAAGGAAACAATTTGCCATATTTCGGTGTCTTTTTTTCATCGTGCAACGGGTAAATTCACCTAAACACCATAGATACCATAATATATTTATGAAATACATTCCGGATTGCAATTACAATAAAAAGTTAGGAAATTCCCTGACTTTTTTAAAAAATATAAAAATTCCCCTGTCTCTCCCAGGTTTTCCAGTCAATTACAAAAATCCCCTGACTGTCCCAGGTTTTCCAGTCAGTTACTAATCTCCCAAAATCTTTATCTTAAATAAATTTTCTGATATTTTCTGTTTATGCATCAACAAAGTGTACGTAAACTCATCAGAATACAATGGGTCCGTCTGGGGCCCAGTTGCTTATAATAGGTTTCAGTGAAAATCTCAACATACATTGACTGCAATTTGCAATTAGATGCTGTAACCTGTTCGGGAATAATAATAATAATTACTCTACACATGGGACAACGTGACTTTCGAAGCGCCACTCTCCAATGCAACACCATCTAATTAATATAAAACCAGGTCGAGTTTTAATTGAAAAACAGAGGTCGTTGACACGTTATGGGCAACCCAGCACCAACGATCAATCAGACATTGCATGCTGGTAGGGCCCCAATCATCGCACGTAACGTCCGGTTGGGTCTTCCAATTTAATGGGCCTAACAAGTTGGTTTATTTAGCTTCCGATAGAGATTTCCAATTTATTGACTTTCAGTATGGGTCCAACGTTTTTCTATGTATTGATCCGAGGAAGCTGGATCCTGGAAAGTTGTCTATAGTGTGACTAAGATGCGTGTTCAGTCCTATTAAACCAATTTAGGGAAACGTATATCACTTAAAGAAATGCATTAATACAAATAACTGCTCAACACAATCGTTACCAAGCAGAGAAAATGGAAGCAGCGATACATTAATGCCACTCATTTACCTACTGACGTCTTCAGGAACGAGAAGAATTAAAAGATGCCAGAAGAAAGATTATAAGACCTTAGATAGCATGCTATCGACACATAGAAAAAACCAAACCACGTCCACATTGAAGAGGATGCATCTTTGAGTGGCCTTCCCCGGTCGATTAGAAACTATAAATGGCTGATGGAAGAGCAAATTATACGCTAGGGACACATGTGGTTGAGCTGTAACCCCCATATTTTCTTGTTACGAATTTGAAATATTTATCCCAAATAGCTTTTCGTGTTGCGGACGAAGGCAATGATGGAGGCTGGGCGAATTGATATAAAAAAATCAAAAATTGATATTAATGAGCGTGGTATGGAAAATGATTGATCACTAAAGAGTATTTAGGTGCAAATATGCGCCTGGATGGTGCAGCTGGTGTCTTATATATCTTATGCGGCGCCTTTCAACCTTGCTTAGCAATCTACAAGATTCTCCATTGAATTGGTTTTTTTTTTCTGTTTAAATCAATTTCGGCTGGAGACCGTCAAGAATATAAATCAATCCGTGTTTCCGGTGCGTGCTGCAGTCATATTGGAATCTTGAGATCGATCTCAGTGTGTGGTGAGGTTTATATTTTAAATTATCAGTCAGGCGTGCACACGCATTTCCAGTTGCATGAAATAGCTTAAGTAAATAGACCTTTATTTGCAAATACCACTGTCAAATCGCAGACAAATGTAACGGTCTCGAAGGTAACATTTGCAAACGTTGTCAAATCAAATGCAATTCTGTAAATAAAATGAATTATTTACATCATTGCGAGAATGCTTACTAAGATCTAAAGTTATTTAGCACTACCATGGCATCAGCAAGGAGATGCATCCAGATGTAAAAATGCGGGGTTAAATACAATATGTGCCATGCAAGCTACAGCATAAAGATAAAAATGAAGCGGACTTCTCCTAACAACTTGTAGGCTGGCAGTGATTGCCCGGTGGTTGAGGGGCAGCTAAATCAGAAATTACCGTTCGCTTAGTCTAACTAAAAACAATAACTAAAAAGGACAAATTCCGACAGCGATTACGAGTGTATCCTACAATCAGTAAGTGAATACCATGTGGAAGGGGTGTAAATAAACAGTGTAGAGTTAAAATATAAATACGTGTATTATGTGCACATTTAGAGAAGGACAAGCATCGCAGTTAATCCAAATTCTGCCTACGATTAAAAAAAATCAGACAAATTTGATGGTTGCATCCTCTTTTTATAGGTTGTTTTAAAGAATCATTAAATCTACACGAGAAAATAATTTTATGCGTGAGTAAACACTACACTGACAATATTTTTAAAATGCGCATGCTAATGACCCATTAACTACATAATTACTGCAATTAAGCATACGCGCTTATATTGTCTAAAATCGCATTTTGTGCTCTTACAGTCCGTATAATTTCAGCTTGTTTTTAACACTTTTTCCATGAACAGACAAAAACGCGTTAAAAACAAGGGAAAACCCAAAATTAAAAGAACAACACCTTGTTCGCAATAATTTAGTATGCTCTCGTATTATGTATGCATTAACACGAATTATACTTGAATTGCAAATTCGAAGCTTCGCCATCGGATTAAACGCAAGTGCTCCATTACGCCCTAGTGTAATAATTAAGTACGTTGTATAAAAATGCGATAAACTTCATACTTAGGAATATTAATTTTTGATGTCTACAAATAATGCGACTCAGTGCTATAGAGTTCGCCTAACTGCGAGCAATAAATTTGCATATTATGAGAAAGTGCATAAAAGAAGGCTTTTGTTACCTTTAAGCCCTTTCGTTCGCTTTTAATAAACCAGTATTATCACGATCTTATTAACGTCAAATTAGGTAATGCCAAGTAAAATGCAGCCTTCTCCGATGTGGTAAGAAATTAATTTCTCAGAACACACACACAGTCTCCATAAAATGAATTTCTGCAACAAAAATCTAACGATTATTCGTGCAAATTAATTTTCCCGTCGCTGCTCCATGAATAATTAATATTTTTCACGCTTATCAAACGAGCCATTATTAATCAAAGTGTGTAGCTGTTTGAAAAGTGCAGCCAATAATCGCGTCGTGCATGTCTACACATGCTCTTTAATAAATTAATATCAGCATCTTTCCAGAAACCCATGTTGACTCCTAGTCCTATACAGCAACACTTTTGCAAAGGGTCGTAAGCTATTGGCTAGAAAAGCTAATACTTTCTCTTAAGCCTAGGATCACGTACAATCTGAGCATCCACGTTGCGAATACCAGCGCTTAAGATCATCAGCTTAACGCCGAAATTATTATAGTAATAGTAAATATTAAAAGCATTCCTTTTTGCACCATAGGCCTTTTGACGTGCAGTAATGCACAAGCATAAAAGAAAGGATGAACATAAGGAGCTTGGCTAGTTTTCATGATGCTTAGTTCAACTTACACACGTGGCATTTTAACACAACTGCAAAGCATTTGGCACAGCAAACGTTCACGGTACAGGGTTACGCTAGAGATGAAATTTTCAAATTCCCCGATCTTTACCTGACTTTTGCATGTTTTGAAATATAATTACCTGGCCACTCTGACCACTGAAAATGCAAAAATATGATACATCATATGCCAATAAAACGAATGCTATAGTCGCTATAGAAACGCTATACGAATGCTATAGAAAAGCGAATTTAAATAAGTATTTTCGTGAAATTGTCAAGTTCATTACAATTTCCACTGAACTGTTTGTTGTCCATTGATTTTTGTGTTAACCAATAACTAGCTACGTAAAATGTATTATTTATTTGTTGACTTTTTCCGACTTTTTCGAAGAAAATTCATTTTCTCTAAATTTTCCAGGTCTGGGAGAACACTATGATAATACGCCCATGCAAATGTGTACATTTACTGGAGATAACAGATTTCTAATATGGTTTATCGTTAGTTTGGAAACACATTATACAAGCATAAACCAAAATCATTGCTCCCTAAGAGATGGAATGCTCAATTTCCTTGACTTTTATAGGTTTTTAAAACAAATTTATCTGATCTACCAGACCATTGAAATGCAAAAATATGACATATGCCAATGTAAGGCATGTTATACATGTAGCTATTGCTTATTATACATGTAAACAAACCGGAGATAGAACATTGTCATAAGGAAACAGCAAATTGTTTTTTTTAAATCTTACAATTTCATTATTAAGTTCTTCCAAAGCTAATAATTGTATGTCATCTCTTGATTGTAATTTCGTGTTAACCAACAACTAGCTTTGTAAACTAGACACGTTGAATTTCCATGACATTTCTCTAAATTTTCCAGACCATTCCAATTTCCCTAAAAAATAAACTTGTTGGAAATATGGGAGGATAATTGGACATTAAATTGGCTGTTAAGTGACAACAATTGTTTTAATAAACTTCTATTTGATGAGTTAAAACGCATTTTCTCTGGAAAATCCTTTTAGCAAATAAAACCGTCATTTCCTAAGAGGATTACCGCCAACTAAGCTTCGTAGCTCCTGGATATATTTAATTTCCCTAACACTTTACAAGTGGTTTATCTTAATTTCCGTTTGATTAAAAGGATTGACTTAAATTTGGGTTTTAATGCCAGTTCCTTTAAGCGTTTTTTAGATGGACTATAGCGCGGCGCCTAAAATCTGCCTTTTCGAGCAGTTTAAGGTAAATACGATGAATAGGATTGATAAGTGGAATGCTATAGAAGTCAAAGAGTAATCAGAATGAAGGATCATCAGTGCCAAGATTTAACGTTACATGTAATGTTATGATGTTGTAGATTTTAAAGCCAATGTTAAAAAAAGACATTCGAGATAGCATCGGTTATTTTTTGAATTCATTCTTAAATTAACACCAACATACAGCAAGTCAGGACATTAGTAAATGAAAATTTGTTTTATGTTGTTGCAATCCATTTTCAAAGAAATTCCGATAAATTTTCTGGCAAATTGCTCTCAAATGTCTATAAAATTTCAACGCTTCAATCAACTTGCAAAGAATTCGCTATAAAATCTCTGCCGAATTACTGTCGAATTTCTAAAAATAAACTTCAACATTGCAATCAACTTCAAAGAAATTTCTAAAAAAATGTCTGGAAAGTTCTTTCAAATTTTATCAAATTTCAACATACTTCGAAAATAACCCGAATTAGCATCACGGCTGATTTCACAATTAGGTAAAAAATAACTTAAATAATGTAGCACCAGTTTTAAGCAGAATATTATGAGAATTTTATAGTTTACCACCATATTTGAGCTCGAAGCTACAAACAGTATACAGTAACTATAAACTTCGTTTCGTGGATTCTGTTAAGTGAACCGGTGAAGTCAAATTAAATCTCATCATTTAAGATTTCAACCAACATCTGATCTATAACTCGGTTATGTCTACATTTTCCTGGTATTTTGCCGAGTTACAATCCATCATCACGCAGTCAAGTGGAAAGTCAGGGATCCGTGGAGGTATATATAGGTATTCGTTGAGAGTGGGATAGATGAGGTCGACAGAAGATAGATAAACGATGGCGCAGATCAGGCTACAACAACAAGAAGTTGCAATGGGGGAACAGCTGGAATTGAACAGAAAAGTGAAGGAAATGCAAAGGCATCAACGCAATGGGCTAAATAAATCCATTGGGAAATATCGACCTCCCTTTCCCCTTTCGAGCAATGACTATCAGCGAATAAAGCCCACAATATTAGCTATCCGTCCTGCACGACTGGAACGATACATCTACTCGGATGCAGGATTTGATATTTAATAGGTGGCGAATTTTATTCCGTCAACGATGCTGCACGAAAATACACCCGACTGCCTCGTATAAGATACGGTAAATTTGGCATTTGTTCAAAACAGAAGTCCATATAAAAATTCATAAGCATTGTAAAGGAACGCAATATGCATCGAGTTGGTAGTGAATGAGAATGTCATGAAACAAGAGTAGAATCTTCCATCACCTTATAAACAGTAATGCCAAATCTAATATACATGTACATTCAGTCTGCAGCGTGCCATTTTCCCATTTCATAGACAATTTAGTAGCACTGAGTTGATTTACATATCGCACGTAGACGACGAAATACATTTAAATCAAAGTAAATTCCGTACGCCTATTCAAGTTTCAGTATCTTGAGACTAAAGCTCCAAACTTAGTGCTTCAAATGTACACAATTTATATTTCAACTGTAATTACCTAGTTTACAGGCGTGACACTTGTCCGGTATTAGTAGGAGATGTGCACAACTCTCAATAGTGGACTTCTCCTATCAGCTCATAGGCTTTGCGGGACAATTTTCAAATTTAACCTAGCTTAACCTATGCCTACCGAGTGTATGTTAGGTTAGGTCAGGTCAGGTCAGGTCAGGAAAAACAGAAATACATGTATTTTCAAGCTGCCCAGCCAAATCAACGTGCGGTTTAGGTGCGCAGTTATCCTACTAATACACACCTGTCCCAGCTGTTGCAATTTATCTTTTTTTACTTGCTTTGAGTTTATTTTTCTGGTGTTTCAGGCAACCTAACCTTCAACCTGCCCCAACAGCCAGGCAATCGTTGCCAGCCTACGAGCATTTAGGAGAAACCAACTTTCTTATAGTGAATATGGTGGAGCAGGCTAATGACAACATGCTGTAATTTTACGAATTGTTAACAGTGAAGTGCCAGTAATTTATGTGTCAACCAAATACTGCTACATTTTTTTCCAAATAACTTGCATTAATTTTCCATAATTCTTCATAACCGCAACTTCTGGTTTGAAGCGAGAAAGTCTTACGTGTATTTTCAGAAAAGAAAAAGCACCAGTAAGAAACGTATGTCTTACACTGATTTTTAATGCCATATAAGATCTGGTATTAATAAAATGGTAGGGATATGACACCGATTAACTTTTCTGAAGTTTATTTCCCCGAAATGATCAAGCTTTATCTGATCTTCAAACAAATTGTAAAGCTTAAGAGATATTTAAGTTCGATAAGTGGGTTTATAGTCAGCATCCCCGATGTATTCTCATGTAAAATGTACTTTTCTCTAACTACTAATCCACGTCTAAAGCTTTGTATCCTGAACTATTCATGAGTGCCACATTTAAGCTAGGTCACAGTAACTCTTGAAGGCATTAAGGCAGCTTTACTATCTATAAACGCCACAACTAGCTAGGTTCTTAAGGTCTATAATTAAAGGGGGGCACCCAATGCTCGTATTTTTATGGCAAGCGTAATCTTCCCAGTAATAAGGAAACTCGCTGGTGCATGCATAGCCAGCGTAACAATCTACGATGCAAAACCGTGTTTTATCTTCAAAAACTCAGCAAGTTTAAAATCTGTTCGAGCTATAAGGCTTAAGGAGTAATCAGGAAAGAACGCGGCCTAGCTAAGAAAGTATAAGCCACTTAAGTTTGAAAAACCAAATGACAGCTACGAATTAAGGTTGATGGAGCGTATACACAGACACACGTATGGGCATGCATGTGTGCAATTATCGATTAAGATAAAATAAAAAAACAACGAAAACCCAAGATGTGGATGCCGTATGTGGGAGGGCTTAAAAACGCTAGCATTTTTCGGTTTACAGTCGAAATATTCGGTGACAGGAACCAGTCAAGAGGTATATGAGACTAAGATAGAACGAAATCAAGCAAAGAAATTGCTGCAATTGAATTACCAACAAATCTCATCTCCCTGAAAACCATGCTAGCAGAAAACGTGCGCCTAAGCAATATATGTTAATTCGCTTTGTACTGAAAATCTCAAGAAACGGATCAAGCTTAAAGCGGAGCACATTTTTTAAATTGTTCCCAGAGGGCACATCAGCAGCATAATTGCACGAAATTTCTGCTTTTGGAAATACAGTACGTACGCACTATAAGTGTGCAGTTTTGGTGAACTCGGTATCTGGAAGACTCGTGAAATTTAAAATAAACCAGAAAGGAATGAATCTCAGCCCTGGAAAATATCATCCATTAGGTTTACAATGCTCCCAAACCTTCTCCATCTTGAATACATGGGAAATATGCGAACTTTTCATACAGCCTTCTTCGAAGTTACAGGCTAATGGAAAGATCTGAAATTCCCATGAACAACTTTGCAATTGGAAGGAACGCTATGTCTGTTTCAGTTCACAAATGCTACCCAAAACAATTCAAATCCCTGTCCTTTATGTGACGTATATATAAACTCAAATTTGGAAACTAATTAATAGTGTACATTATCGTATTTATCATGGAAATTGAAAACATTGAGAGTATGCACGTATACTGAGTAGAAAATGAATTTCAACCAGGTTGTTCAAGATTCCCAAGAGCCCTCAGAACTACAACATCAAATGGCAGTAAATCAAAATACAAACAAAGGTGACAATCTAAAATCAAGCTATACATGTACATTTACATTAAAAAGACGATACTGCTACAGTGTTCACGAGTTTTATATTTGATTTTATGTTGCTGTGCACGTTGATGGAGTCTAGGAACCAGCAGTCAAATAAGTGAATATTATCAAAGATTTACCATCAACAATAGGGCCTTTGTACGAAATTCAGGAACGTGTGGAAATATTTCCTGCTATATAAAAACGTTTAATTTCCGATGTGTTATGCATTCATACAACGCAGCGCCATATAATCCTCTATTTAAAAAAAAATTCAATTTTTGGGAAAGGTTTTTTCATTCAAATGAAATAAGTTGGAAAGGTAGGCCTTTTTATGCTCCCATAAAATGCACTATTCGGGTATTGAAAAAAAACGTTCCTGTCGCATTTCTGTGAAACGTACAGAGGGATGAAATCGATTTGCAATGACAATATGACTGAAACGGGGAAAATACATATTTAGAAGCAACCTAACTTAGTTCTCGATCCATACTTATTCAGACATCAGATTTCCCAGGATACACCAATATCAAAATGTGGAATGTATACAGTAAATATACAAAAAGTTTCAACAAAGACTCTCTTTATCACCCTGTATAGTCATGCATCTTAAACAAGAAACCAGTTTTAATTCTCCCTGCACCTCTTTCTGTGACGCATTATTTTGTATTAGAACTTAAGTTTACAGTTTAAGCATAATGTATGTAAATGGCAATCATATTGTGTGCCACAAGATACCTATGTAGCAAAGTTAAGACTATTCTTTCATAGATGACGTGTCGGGTATGGGCGCAATTAAGGTTTTAGACTTATAGGATTTCACTATTTATAAACGTCCTTCTTAATGGGTTGAAGATCGATATTATTTGTCACATTACCTTCTATTTTACCTGTATGGCTTGCAAATGACAATGAAACCAAGTATGGGTGTGGTCTCATGTTTGATATGAATCTAAGTCTATAACAGAAAACACAGTAGAAACAGATGTTTCTACATGCATATGAACGTGCTTATACAGTATGTACCAAAATAGTTATTTTGTATTTGTTGGCATACACGGTGATTAAATAACTAAAGATTGTCCTGTAGTCGGTCAATCGGTATCTTTTCATTTCAAATTAGCCATGGAACATACTGAATTTGGTAGGAATAGTTCTGAGGTGGAGTAATGAAACTTGTCTGCATATTTTCAACACAATAACAAATAGGTATACCAACATGAGCAGTGACAAGTTTCCATTCATCTTCTCAAGAGGGGAATGTCAATACGTCGCACAAGAAATGTTGGATATAAATGAATGGTTTTGGCAATGTATCAAATATTTTCTTAGAAATGGCGCCTTTCCAAAATGGAGTCTTCCAAATTTATTGTAGTTAATCACATCTGTACTGACAATTAATGCATGGCAGGCTATTAGGTATAAAAATGGAAACGTTTGGTAACACCAACAGGGTAACACCATAAATGCACATGCATGCCTACATGTAAATAACGTACAGTTTGTAGGTCTACTTGTATGGATTACATATCAATTTCAATAAAGCATGGCATTGTGAAGCTTATATAGGTACATGTACATGTAGCCTATTTACATAAAATTTTAAAATGCATTAGTAGCCTGCTGAATTATTCTTAATAGCCCATGAATTGTTCCTGGCTGCTATCATCGCTTTTTATACAGTAGCAACTACAGCTATGCACTACCGTCTTGGAGACTATAGTACGCCCGTAGGCCTACTTATATTTGATTGGAAGCACCCAAAAGCAATACCGTGAACACCAGTCAAGTAGCTAATTAACCTTTCATTTCTTCATATTTAGCCATAATCGATGATTTTATGCCGGTTTGGCTCATGACAGGCACGCAGGCTGGCATAATAGTAATGGCTTAATAATTTACGAATAAAAACCAGTTGGCAGTCATCAAGTAATCATCGTTAAGTGCCTATCATATTTAAATTGCCAGCATACACTATATCCGCATAACGTTTGCCGTTGTAATGCACAAATTATAAAACGCAGAAGTTTGCTATATTATAAAGTATCCATGTGAGGAACATCGGAAAATGTTAATAACTATATCGACTTGTATAAGCAAATTTTTTTCCTATTTTATCGTATTTTTAAATTCATGGAGAATCAAAAAATAAATGCGATTTGCTTCAGAATTATCTAAGAATCTACATGTATATTACAAAACCAGTTTTTGAGAAATAAAATACTGTACACTGATATGGGTTTTGAATAGTTAGCGATCCAAGGTTACTTTCTCCATTTTACTATGCCTTCGAAGATAATTGACTAAGAAATCGTTTTATATAGGACAATGCTTATTGTGGATCAAATTACAAATTCAACTAATCATGAGAAAAGTAAATCGGTTTCCAGATAAAGCATTCCAGCATTGACCTCGCAGAGATTCAGAGAAGTCTTGAATTTTCCTTCCCACAGACTTGGTGGATAAATGTATAAGTCGTAATATAATCAGAACACGTCTAGTTCAATTTAAGTTATTATACACATGTGTGCGCAGGCTGGAACAAAACCATAAAAACGAAATTGTTATTTACTCCATAAGCCCAGCCTACGCAGACAACAGCGACAACTAAATCAAACGTACCGGTACCACATTATAGCTATCCAACTTGTGGAGCAACGATATATCCAGATACACATAGGATATTCATGTACGAAAAGTCAAAACAAATCGCATGCCTCAAACAATCCTATCAATTGCACCATGCTCAATGGTTTTATGTTTCCCTTGCAGGACATTACTTTATATTTGCTAAGACCACTCATGGCAGCTTGCACTGCTCGTTATCTACACTTTTTCGTTGGTTGGACGACAAAAGATCGAGGTTGAGTCGTCAACGTGACCCACAATAGTGCTTCAATAAACCCACATGGTTAAAAGGAGTCTCGCAGCAACACTTAATGTTCGGATTGGAAACATCTAAGCAAACAATTTAAAGAGAAAAGCACTCCAGAGGAATTTCTGCCCAAGCATTATAAAGACCATCAACGCACGCCCAATGGTTAAGGTTAACCAACATCAAGCGATGGTTACTTAGTAGTACACCCATACCTCTTTATACGGCCGCTCGTTACACGACTTTTCGCTATAACGGCCTTTTTAATTTATGGCAATGTTTCGTTTTTCACTTAAAAATTTTCGCTATAGCGGCAATTACGGGCCATAGGTCACAGCAAAAGGGGATACTTGATGTCACATTTGTGCTATAGGAGTTGTTTGAAAGCTAAGACAGGGAATGCAAACAATATGAGGTAACGGAGACAAAATAACACGTTTGTCTGAGTCACATCTTATGTCTGTCATCATCACCACCTGTAGTTGAGGATGACCTTGTTTTAAAACATTGGCCCAAATTTTATTGTTTTGCTTCTTTTTTAACTCAATAAACGTAATTCAAATTGATCCTGATGAAGAACACAGTGCAAAGATCCTAAAAAGAACTTCAAAAGTAACCAAAAACATGACAAAATAACAATTTTTATCAAGTTTTTTAACTGTACTGTACTGTAATTATTTATGTCATGCAAATTTTCAGACAGAAGTATTGTTCAAGATTGTACATTGAATACAGTACAGTACATGTACATGTAAGCTTATTTTTAAAATATGTAATGGAAATAGTGTTACAATAATATTGATTTTATTTATCTTTCTTGAAAACGGAACGGATCCTGTTTAATTAACCTGGGTTCGTATGCTACAACATGACTCGTTATGCAGCGTTTCGCTTTAGGCTGTAAAGCGAGAAATAGGTGTAGGCCTGCAACCTTTACTCATTTTGGCAAACCATTTATGGTTCATTATAATCTTATTATGCGATCCATATTACAGATTTCAGCAGTTCCATCAACAACAATGCTATATTTCATTTTCTAACGTTTAATTCAACCGTTGAGAAGTAGATGTACACCAGCAACTAATACAAAATTGCTTACTCAACGATGAACCTCTCCTTTGTTGTCAAAATATGCTTAGAACAGATACAATTATATTGTCGAAGGAATGAAAAGCTGTTTAGGAAGAAATTAGGTTGCAAATGTCATGAGTAATCGCAATTGCAAATTAGGTCACTTGAATTTAGATCTATTTCAAGATGAGTCCACAGGCTATGTTCGTACAAGAGGTTCACTGTTAAGTACAATAAAACATTGGCGCAAAAAAGCCGATCCCTCATTAAAACTTTATGCTTGGTTAAGTACCTCGAAGATAAATGCTCATGTATGCAGTATATTGTTGCATACCTTCAAACATGCGTGTACGAAAGATAACAGCACAAGCAACCTAACGGTATGGGATAATTACAGTATGTCCACGCGATGGAACAATGCCTTATAAGATCGAACAATACTGAATTTGGTTTATCATTTCTAGGCACGAAAAATCAAGTGGGTCCAAACACTTACCACGTGCCAGTAATGCTACACTTAAAAATCTGGCTATTTTGGATTAGCAAATGGACGATCAGGTATTAGTTTAGCGATAGTCAAAGTTGACACAAATTTCAAGTTCACTACAAGTTACAATAAAATTGCCAATAATAATACTTTTGTGGAACAAAATTAAGTATTAAACTAGCACGTTTTTTATAACGTGCATGAATTTCAAGATGTTCCAATTTTTACACTAATACTTGTACACGTTTGTGGAAGGGGTCCAGGATTCTACTTCCACTAGCTGAAAATGTCCTATGGTAGATTCTAATTTGTTCACTCATATGTGTAACATCAAGTAGGTATACAATAGAAAATTGCATGCCCAATGTTAATGTGACATGTCAGACGATATGTCATGCCAGTAAGAGGACCAGGAAGTAAGGCAATGAAATGAAAAAGCTACATTTGCTATTTACATCTGTGGATTTCATGGATTTTATCAATCAATAAACCCAAATAAGAAAAGGATTTTACTCGTGTTCACTTTCTAGCCTTTGTTCAATGTATTATTACGGCCTATTGTCAATATCCAAGTGACTTTTAAACATTCTACAGGAGTACCCCAATATACAATTACTAATAAAAGGCATAATTGGCTTACTTGTAGTAGAAGAGCCTTCCATCGTGAGCAGGATGTGCGCTCCAGCCATCTTTGAGTCTTCTATTCACCTCCGTGACGTAGTAATGGACCCAGACATCTGCTGGATTCATGCTCGAACTCCGACATACACTCGTGTCACTTTACGAGTTCAAAAATCACGATTAATCACTCGAAAAGTAAGGACACAAAAGCAGACAACGAAGAGTATATCCATGTCGTGGTGCATTGATGCAAGCAGCACTAACTGGTGGTAAATTGCCAAAACGAGGAGCAAGGTCCATTTCTGGATTTCAGAAGTACGTCCTGGAGAAATTCAATTCAGAGGACATGGTGGCGAGGTACTCCCAGTATCCATGGGCCTATGTCACAATGTCCAACGTTTGTAGCACCAACAAGTTGCTTAGCAACCCTCACAGTAGACAGCGCATATGATTAGTCTTTCTTGTCCGAATGGAATTCCAGCAAGCTTTCCGTCCTTTGTTTAACTTGATTTGGAGGAGAATATTTATGGCCTGTGCCAGGGCAAAACTACTTAAATAAGTCCATAGTTGTTGACCTGTAACCTACTGATATGCAAGAGACCGATGTGGATGCAGCGTTGATAGCGACGTTGGTTGGCTGACAAGAGTGAACGATTACCAAATATGGTAGAGCCAAAATAGTTTACGGATCAATAGCTGATAGAAATGTGATATGCAGATGTTGAACAAATTATTTCAGAGCGGTTATCTGGATTTCCAAAGGTAATTCGATCTTAAATCACAGAGTCGTGACAGCCAGGTTTTCCGGCAGATATGGCGACTATTTATCTGTTTCATACGATTCTCGTTTTTATGGGCTTTTCGTGTGGTTGCAGAGACGTCTGCGAATGGATATATGTGAATTTTCGTAAGGAGAAATGCGAGCTAAGAGCACATTTCTCTACGAAAAATTAAAAAAGAGTTGTCGAGTTGTCATTCGGCAGATATGTGCGCCTCTTGGCGGTAATCAAAACGTCAGTGTACACGATATAAAAACGTCGAAAATTTTTCCTTTGGCTTCATAAATGGATATGTCATTGATATGTGACGTCATGGATGCTCGTGCACGTTACCAGCCAAAAACAGGTGAATTATTAGCTCATCCAATTATCGCAGTTACTGGTACGTTGCTGGTAAACCGATCATCCGCTCGCGAGCCGAATCCTCGATCAAACAATCGAAATTTCTCTTCCGTTTCACAATAACAGGCCATCGTTGTGTATGAAATCCCAGCACCTGGAAATAAAGAGAGAGACAATTAAACAACGTAAACATGATACAGAAACAATGCATTTGCGCAGGTTTCGGGTTTTCTTTACCAAAACCTTTTAATCATGATACTGTATCTGATTTGTTCTGATCTGATTCCTCAAACCAATCATTGCAATAATAATATAATGCCAATATTTGAAACAGCACATAACAGGGTGTTTCAGAAGTCATTGTCACAAACGAAACGGCCTGTCATTTCTATTAGGTTTTATACCTGGCCCACCAACAACGGTAAACGCCTCTAGCGATGAAAGTTGACATAAGCGACCACACATTCATCGGCAAAAAAATGTTTGTCGTGTTGTCCCTATCACACCATTTTTACAGAAAGATCAGAAACTCCCTGTATATGCATAAAGTAGTATGGTTGTAACTCAGTTCAAAATTACTGAAATGTTCATCATGATGTTAATTATCATCTACCCAAATACAAGGAAAGATTAAAAGCTGGTCGCAGCTACAGCAATCGAATGTTGTCGCTATTGATCACTATACCGTATTTAGTCAGAATCTCATAATGTAAACAATTTTTTTTAATTTGGACATTGTATTTGCGATTTTCATTAGGGGTGCCAACCCTCAGGGTCTACTGTCCAGCATGCATGGGGAATAGCCTGCAGTTGTTTAGCACAACGTTAAACATGTGCTCATTTTATATCCAGGATGTTCTGTGAGCCGTGAGAGGCACCGTTTCAAGTTTTTGGATTCTGTCATTAAACTTGAATTCCATGTTGACCCCAAGTTTACGCCAGAAAGTTATAATAAATACTTGTAAACAAAAACTGCTTTTGTATATTTTTGGATAGGGCAGAGGAAACGTGCCAGCAATGTGCGAGTTGTAAAAGTTGTTGATATTAAGCCTCTACCCACAATTGGGGGGAAAATCCATCACCGACATCCCCCCAGGTACGAGTGTAAACCGTGCATTAAACATAAGGATTGGATTCCACATGGCTACTCATAAAGTAAACTTTAAGGTTAAATTTCCCATACGAAACTATTTTTGAAATATCATGCATACCCAAAAAATGGTTGCACACCCTCTTCTTTTTCGGAAAATATTCGTCCTGTAACAGAGGTGAGCTTCCCATCTCAATCAACTTTTTTGCCTTACGTTTTTCTTGCACTTGAGAAGGCCAATCTGAATGATAGTGCAAAAACTTATGTGACCATTTCTGACCGTTCGATGGCACTTGCTAAGAATGCGGAAATCAAAACGAGCAATATGGCATCGTCAACTTGAACATTTACAAAGTAGAGCACGCATATAAGTAAAAATTGTCTAATTTTCACTCCTTATCTAAAAGCCTTCGAAGTAGGCGAAAAATCAATCTTACAGTTTTGGCAAGCAAGGCATGTATCTACGTATAAAAAGTCTATCTCATATGTAATAAATTCAGGGTTGGCGTATACGCACACTGTGTTGACGTCATTCCAGACATCATACTCTTATGAAAATGTTAATAAAAGGCGACTTACAGCAGCGTGTTATTCACGCAAGGGCTGCTCTTTTCAAAAGTGAGAAAAAAATTTCGATTAATAGCAGCAAATGTCAAATTTCAAGCATACGAAAAATGTCTTTTAAATTACAGAATAATGCTCTGCAAATCGTAAAACAGAAACTTTCAGACGTTTTGTAGTTGTTTAACTAGATATTTTAAAGGGTTAACAATGTTCATGTTACATTACATAAATTTACATTGTTTAAAGGAAAACAGGTTAATTTGAATGAATTTTTCAGGGTTCCCACATGTCATGTGGGCACTCTGAGTTCCATTTGAATGAATTTTTTGGACTCATTACTTACTGTAAGCATGAAATCTATTCATGGTCTCATTTTATATCGTTATTGGTTGTTCTAGCCCCATGAGTAGCTGAATAAAAAATGTTTTGAATCCTTTTTTCGCTAGCTTACGTTTGCATAATACAATTCTGTACATTTTCAGTGCGGCTTAACCTAAAAGTGCAAAATTATTATTAACCAATATGTGTAATAATCGTATGCAAAAACGATATTTCACTGTCATCTAATGTATGCCACGCGGTGAAACTCTTATTATAAATCTTGGTAGCTGCTAAGCTTTCGTGTGAGGATCGAGTAGATTCATAATCCTGTCTTCATTATAGGAGATATGAAGACGTTCTTAAAGGGTGGAGATAGAAAAAGGCAGGCTGCTGAGGTAAATATATTTTCACGTTAAAAGAGGTGCGCACGACATAAGAAACTCACCCACCCACCACTAGATTGCAAAGCTACGAAAAGCTAATTGCATTTTGCTTCGGTACTTATATACATGTATACGTCCGTGTATTACATCCCCACTGTAACTTAATGTTTTTGTCGTGCTGTGCGTATAATCTGTGGGTAAGGATTTGCAATCACGGCGGCTCGCATAATAGCACGCATAATAAAAAAGTCTTTCATCTTCCAGAACAATTTCATATATGTCCCAGACTTGCCCAAGGTGTTCATAAGTCGAAAGAATTGAAGTCATTTCATGCAACATTAGGGATTATGCCAACCCCCGGGAGATATCACCAAATGTGAAGCTCCGCAATTCTGCCCAATGAAAGCCAACGAATACATGTTATCAGATTTTTTGTAACGAGGAATCGAAAAAAGAAATTCATTTTATTTTAAAGTGCATGTGTTGATACGGCAATCGATACTGTAAATATTTATTCCGTCAACCTGTACAGCAGCATATAGATTTGTTGCATTTGTATAAGCAACTTCAGTCCGACTGCAAAGCGAGGATCGAAACTAAAATGGCATCCAAAGAGATGTTTAGTATAGTGTAGAATAAATATACTGTCAAGCTGTAAAGCCATTGTTAACTTGGAATAAGATAGGCAGAAAAGTTAAATTCAAAAAATGTACATTGCATCATACATGAATAGCCTAATGGATTGAGCTAAATAATGACAGCATTGTACTGATTTTCTGCATTTGAATTCAAATTTCAGACATGTTCGAGCAAATATAGTTTGCAAAAGATTACAGGGAGACCGAGTACATGCATATTAAAAACTCCCGTTTTTGTGGTATAGGATTAAATTTATGTATTGCGAGAGACCTTGCATTTAGATGTATTATGCTGCATGCAGCATTAACAGGGTTCCCCTAGCGATGAAATGTTCAACTTTCCTGATTTTTCCCTGGCTTTTCCAGATTTTAAAATAAATTTTCCTGATCATCCAGACTACTGAAAATGCAACACCGTCATATTGTTGCATACGCCAATGTAATTAAGGAATGCTGAATTTATTTTTTGTTATATCTAAACAAGAGATACAGTAGAACGCAAATTTTCAAAAGGAAACAACAAATTTAGATACATATTTTTTGTGAAATTGGCAATTTCATTACAATTTGCAATAGGTTGCTTGTAATCCATGGCTCTGTAAAATGTACATGTATTATTAATTTGTTGAATTTCCCTGACTTTTTCTAAGTCAATCCATTTTCCCTGACTTTTCCAGGCCATTCCAATTTTCCTGAATTTTCAAGGTTTACCTGTTCTGCGGGTACCCTGATTAATGATGTGAATATCCGTTAGAACTTAGCAAATGACGCCTTAATATAATATGTCTTGTGACGCTACTTATTTCGATGTGGGATTTGACACTGAACGAATCCTAAAATCCATTAAAATTTCCCTTAGGGATTTGCACGCCTTTGTGATGCACCTAACACACTGCCCTATGAATAAATAACCTGCTCGGGGCATTAACTGTATACGAGATCCGGACAAACTATCTCTTAAAGCTAGATACAAGCAATAGGAATTGAATCCCACTTCTGGGATAATATTTCAAAGTAAAGGCTGGACAACAATATTAAGATTGCACTATTTTTATCGATGGCTGCATCCGCCTGCAGAGATACAGCATCTCCACTCTGTAATTCCCTTTGCAGTTTTTCACAAAACAACTGAGGCCAACGTGTACATTGTATATCAAGATTTATCTCTTGAACCTTGCATCTTGGCACGTGGATTTATATACTTTATTTGCAGACTCATAGAGGCTGTTTTTTTGTTTTTTTCGTTTGATGCCACTGCAGTTGTTAATACCTTTGTGGCTTTACTCGCCGGCTTATTGCGTATTTTCATTATTTCATTGCATGAAAATGCCAGCCAATTCATGACTTAGATGAGATGTGACTCAATAAGGCTCGACCTTTTCTATTGATTTAACCAGAACAGACAAGAGTGGATGCCATCACTTGCGTTCCTGACAAGATGTATTAATATGATCAGGAGAAGAAAGAGAAAATAAGCAGGGAAACAAAGTAAAACACTGGAAATATCTATCAGAATCATGCAAATAAGAAAAATTATATAATAACGGCAGTGATAAAGTGAAATTTCTGTTATTAGGATGCGCTTTAATAAGAATACTAAGAGTAGGCCTACGGTCTTTCTTAAAGCACAAATTGTGTTCTTAAGCACAAATATGAATAAATGATATTGTCTATTCTATGCATGAATCATAAATAACTTTAAACTGAAAATTTTATTTATCACTACTTGATCACACAACAAATTCAGAACAATTAATCAACCAATTAGTTTTCTCTCAAACGTTAGATATTTACTTCAGCATTCCCATATCTTTTAATAAACAAGAATGGCAGTTTTTATAAGTTTTATACGTGCAGTGCCTCTTTACCTTCGCAATGAGACGAGAAGCAATTATCTGCCATTGGAAGTAATGGCAGCTGCAAATGCCACCACTCAATGAAGATTTTTCCAACGAGAATTTTGACGATTTATTTGCATAATCCTTTATACGAATTTCATGGCACGTCTTAATTAAACCTAGATTGAATAATTAATTTCTCTAAGTTTGTCATCAGAACTTGAAAAGTTCAGGCTCTGTACTTGACAGCATATCATCCCATCATAAGAGGCCAACGATTACGATGCTGAACTAATCTTTGTGCACCAAAGAAAGCACTACTTTTAGTAGAGATTCACAGCATCATTAGTTAAAAGAGTAGCTACATGTACTTGAGATAAGCCATTAACACGTTTTCATTACATGCACGTAGGCCTACTGTCGCAAAGAAAAAGAAAATACTTGTATAATGTCCAATTACAGAGTACTTGATTAATGTATAGACAAATTTATAAGAACATGTTTATTGTCACTCAAATCAACTGTCATTGCAATTTGATCTTGACATAGGTATATTTCATTCGGAAATACAGACATTAAACTTATCTTTAGGTAGTTATGCAACTGCATAAACAAACAAGAGTTTGCTCTCCGAGCATATCATTTAAGATAACCAATCTATAAAATGGCAACACGAGCCCAATATTACTTGCGAAAAAATACCCGCTTAATAATAGCCAATTATACTCAAGGGCACCCTGGATCTTCCACTAACATATTTTAATCCCTTTTTAGTATTTTTAAAATATCATCGAGATAGCTAGTTCATGTATATTCATTATAATCCATTGGCAGTGAAGAATACGTGGTCCAATTATTGATGCTCAGCCTGCAACATCCTTGCCCGCTTAACGGTTTTGCAGCTTTAATTAAATTTTCAGACAAGCCGTACCAGCACAACGTATGCCGTACTTATAGAGGCAAGCCACTAGCGTCAAAATTACAAAAATCTGAATACCTCGATGAATCGCTTCTGCAGACATATTCAACAGAATCCTATCTTTGGCATGCATTAAGTATCCGAGGCATGAAATAGACTGTACATTAATTGCCACATAAAGGAAAGGAAGTCGAGCATATTTGCCAAGAATATGTTCGAGATATACACTAAATTAAACCCCATTTGATAATAAGAAACAGACTTATATGTAGCTCTTCCAGGTTACACAAAATGGCAAATCACATTTTTATAGGGCCTACTGAAAATGTGTACACAATAGTGATTTATCAGCTTTATTTATTTATTTATTCTTGTTTTATTTAATCCTAAAAGTGTATTTAACTAAACTCACCTGACAATGAAATTTCTGATTTAGCTGCCCCTAACCTCCAGGCAATCACTGCCTATGCTGGAACATGTATACCGAAGTTAATGTACACTCAAAAATTGAGAAATAAAATAAGATAAGAATTCCATGCTTCTTCTGCGTGTGATTTTCCAAAACCAAAATCAATACCTGATACGGCCGCTCTCAGACTAATTTAGCATTTTTAATACGTGCACATGTATATCAATCCTCAGCTAATTTGGATTGTTATTTATCGTTAAAATGCATGACTCCGCCAATTTGAAATTGCGCATGTATGGAAAATTCCGGTATGGAAAATTCCACGACCTTTCAACCATGATTTTCTCATGACTTCAAAAAATGTTCAAGATTTATGACATCACTAAATACAGAAACGTCAACTACCCTATAATGATGACATAATCATTGGTCAAACACGTCGTAGGCGAATTTATTTTAAACTGGATGACATGTTTGTGATGAATTTTAATACCAATTTTCATTTTGTAAATTCCATGACCTGAATTTCATTTCGTGACTGTTTCATGACTTCCATGCCCGGTAGACACCCTGAATTAATAAACATTTTCTCCTGATGGATTTGTACATAATGCAGACGTGCAGATCCATTCTTCTCTCAATCTCTTACAATTTTAATTATCAAATGCTCTGTTTTGACCACTGCGGTGGCTTATCTGATTCTGAGGGCAGCAATATCGCTTTTGTGTGCAGCCATCGATTGACTAAATGAAAATTTGTAAAACGATTGGCTTCTCCATGATAAAGTGCACAGGGATGATAGATATTTTCGCCACTCACCATAATTGCGAGTCGGTCTGTCATGTTTGATACATTTTCTCATTTGTGGTTGTTAACGCATTCTTATTGCGTTGCTCGTAACCTGGCAGAGATTGTATGCAGTGTATTTTATAGGCTGTAACCTCAATGTTCTACTAATCCGTATGGATTCACAAATGGGCCAGGCTCGTTTTGAAAGCCATTATTGGCATTCCTAGAAGAGCAATAATTGCTATGGTAGAACAGTTTTTGACTGCCTAGCTGCTTTATATTTCTGAAAGATTCATTATCAAGGGCAACAATAGCAGGTTACTATCTTTTCAACTCGCAATTTTTTAAATTACCCATGATTGAAAAGAGAACACTTTGATTCCATGCAGTTCAGTGACTTCTGGAAATGAATTTTTCCAGTCACAGTTGTAATCCCAATTCATTTGTTGGGAAAATTAAAATTGGAGGTGACGGTGCAATTTTATTATAGGCGCGAATGTTGAATATTGCCCTCTTCAATAATTTCCAAACTTCGCCTCAGAAGTGGTGGCATATCTGCTAATGATTTACTTTACATCCCTCCCAAACAGACCCTAATAGTGTGACGTCAAGCAGTTAGCCGCTTGGGGCTACAAATGCAGCTATTCCATATGCAGTGTACGAATAACGCGTGGTCTGCACTATCAATAATTTGGTAAAGTTCAGTGCATCAGATCACTCAAATCACCACGAAACCTTTTCGATAGTAACAATCTAAAACCGATAATAATGTCACACTATTGCGAGTATATTCCTCATTACAAATACAGAAGACTCCTGATTATCCATGGCCTCTACATTATATTCTAATAAATTATTGGTATTCGTACCAGATAAGCAAATGTTAAATAAAAGACAAACCAAAATAGTGTTTGACCGATTACATGTTCTAAGCTAACTAAGTTTATCTATAGGTTTATCTCATCCATATACACTGAATGCTACCTTCGATTTACAATATGGGTGACGAATCAACCAAAAGGCAAAAAAATTGATGCGAATCAGGACGAGAATTTGATAAAGTTACGTGTTTGATTCGCAAAAGGTCCATTACCAATATAAGTGAACGTAAAATATTGCTGCGAACGTACATACATGTGAAATGAGGGAAGTTTGGATAAATAGTGCATGCACAGCTCAGGGTGGCAAACAAATTCCAACTAGTAAAATTTAGGACTGTTTAGGACTTGGAGATAAATTAAGTGTAATTTTATAATTTTTCAAACTGTTTCAACAAATTTATAGGATGCAAAATTTCAATTTGTATTCATCATTATGTTATACCGGTACACTACACTATTAAAAGTACAATAGTGGTGTCAAACCACACCTGCACTAAGTTAAACGGCAGTAGGCGTGTTGTCAAATGGCACCGGTACCAAGGTAAACGCAATGTTGTCAAACTGCACCTGTACCAAGGTAAAGGCGCTGTCTGCATTTAACTTAGTACATGCAGTCTGGCAACACAATGTACAGAGCGTTTTAGGACGTTTTTGAATATTTAGAATATTTATTTTTTTAGTAGGGCCTACTTTTTAGGACTTGTTTGCCACCCGCATGGTATTCATGTCTACAAAACATTTGAGTCGTACATCCGATAAATCCTACACTCACATATAACCTGATGTGAATTTCATATTGTTCACAAGTATGCTCTTAAAATAAATAATGGGCTAAGGTGAATCCAAGGGAGCGTTATAATATCCTATTCAAATTGTGGGATCCTGTGGTACTACACGTCAGTTCTACTTCAACGTTTTCATAGTAACAGGATAAAATAATAACAGTTGGCTCGATTATCGGTTTGAATGAATCGTCATTTAATTTTTTCCGGAAATCCAAATATAACCAACCCAAAATATGTTCATTTATTAATGCAGATGCGATTTTCGGCGACTTATAATGATAAGTAATTCATTACCTAAGCTTATAGTGTAGGCCTATCATTACAAATAATGGCCCCAACGAAAACTGAACTTTCATGAACACAGCACCAGATTTGCTTCATAATTAGCGGGTGAGCAACGTCGAAACCAAATTTTGTCTCTACATGTGGTATACCGTATATTAATGGCAGTACAGCCCTGGATACAAGCATGAAAACTAGCCAGCATCTCTAATCATGGCCATTCTTCATGATTACAGTGCACCTTATTTGTTCAATGGTGCAATTTGTTGGGGACCAAGAACTGGAAATATGCGTATATACATTTATTGTATAGCTACGTATAAGTCGTACATGCATCCATCTACAGTTGATTAGCACTTTTTATAATAATCAGAAAGTTGCCATGATAACTCGGATTTACTTTAAAACTTGAAAACACGTTGACATATACATGTAGCCTAACGAATTTCCGTGATTATTCCCCCACATGCACGTGGTGATTCCCAATAAGCTTCCAACGAGGCATTTTCGCATATATCACAGATGATTAGAAAGGTCTGAATTGGAGCATTTTTAAAACTGCAACACGCACAAGCAATCACAGCGCAGCATATACTGCATTTGAATTACTTTCAATGCAGTGCACACGAATCCGGTTAACATTTTCATGAATATTTAGGTAAACATGTTGCGCTAAAATGGCTTTCCTAACATGCGCCAGCAGAAGTTATTACATAATCTTTAATTGTAAAATCCTTTGCAAGCCCGTGTTAATGGGTTATGATGGCAGACGTATGTAGGCCTATAGTGTAGCTCGATGTACTGTAGGTACACGTATATTCTTTGAATATAGTCATGCACTATACCGCGATTCAAACCTAGTATCTATACGTGTTAGTTGTACATTTAGTTAGCGAGCTTGCTATGGAAATTTTCTCAAAATTTTGCCATATTCAATCTGTACATACGCTATAGGAACTTATCTAAATTCGAGAAGCTGCAGTAGGTTATCTGAAAAGCGATTTTTTTATCTCAATTTTAAATAGTTTCCTTTTCCTCGCTGAAACTGCGATGACACAGCCAGCAGGAATCAATGCCCCTTTTGAGATTACTTTCTTAAAATAATAAAGCTCTTTCACAAAAGCAAGCGGATAATACTGTCAGCATGAACAATTGTTGGAAGCATAACTGGAGGAATGGCCCAACAAAGTCTTAGAAAAACAATGTAAACAAAACTTTCCTTCTCAATGTAAAGTCTGTTACGGCCATCTTGTTTAATCAGGCAGTTAGTTTTGCCTTCCACGAGAAATGAATTTAAAAAGAGCTGGCTTTCGAAGAGGCGTGGGAATAGGAAAATAAGAGACTTAAAACTAGATTTTTAAGCGAGCGTAAATTAAGCATTATCTTAGCTTCCGTTGCCAAAACCTCTAAAACTTTAGTACTTCTATAACCTAGGCACATTATGATACTACTGTGCTCAGCAAATTTAGGTCTAGCAAGAATAATGCGGCAAACTATATTGGAATTCATCCAATGATAAAGCAACGGTTCATTTTATAAGTAATGCTGCAAACAATTCCAAGAAATACTATATCAAAAAATATAGCAATTGGTCTACCATAGATTAAACCCTGCTTCAAATGTGGACAAAGGGTATTTACATTTCTACTCTACTACAGGGTTCCCCCAATGATTACATTTTCAATATCTACGACTTTTCGCTGACTTTTAAAGGTTTTAAAACAAATTTCCCTGGCAACCCACACCTCTGAAAATGCAAAAACATAACATGCCAAATGTAAGGAATGCTACATTTATTTCTTATTACATATACAGGAGATAGAACACAAATTTCACAATGAAACAGCAAATTAAGATTAGTTTTCTTAATTTCTTTTAAGAATTGCTTATCATTGCTTGATTTTTGTGCTAACCAACAACTAACAATGCAAAACCTGTTATTGATTTGCAGAATTTCCCTGATTTTTCCTGGTTTTCTAGGTCTGAGGGAACCCCAACCTACATGAAGGACACCTGTCGTTAACCTAACCTAAGCTGACTATCCGTCAAGCAATCACTGTCAGCCTACAAGCCGTTAGGAGAAGCTCACTTGCTCATAATTTCTATATATGACGGACAATTGTGAGTAGGGTCTAATCTGTAGTAAATCCATTAAAATTGCCGGCGCATTTGTTTTCGTGACAAGAGTTCGATTTGGTGAAGTCAAGTGCCCGTACAAGCACAATTTCGAGATAGTACATGTATAGGCCTACTGTTCCTAATTGAAAGCTGGTGTTTTTTCGCTTCTGTCGACGCATAGTTCAGTCAGCAAAAAAATTTAAATTGTAGACTGAAAGCAGACATATAATATATCGCTTTGTCTTTTTGCCAGAGTCCCAATGATGCCCAAGAAAGGAAGTTTTCTATGCAAATGTTAATAGGATGCGACTGCCAGGATCTATTAGCATGTTTCCTATATTTTTCCTAATTACAAGTAGCAGTAGCTCGGAGGATAACATCATTTGTCCTTTCGGGGATGCATCGTGTGGAAAAGAAACAATTTGTTTGACTAATTTACTTTGTTTCGTGGTGAACAATACTATAATACTGCATTAAAAAGGGATTAAAGCACTTACGAAATAAGGATTGGAAGCGAGGCCACGGCGGGCTGAAATGATTTACATAAGGAAATTAACCACACGCGTGTTTCCTATACAACAAAAGTAAATCGCTAAACCTACTGCGAAGAAATATTACATTTAATGATTGCAACACATGATAATTTTTGCATGGTAAGCCTACACTAGATGCCTCCTATTGTCACAACAGCAACGGTGTGAAACGTAAGAAAAACAAAAGGAAAACCAGTATACTAAGCTTAAAACGTGACTTGAAAAGGAAACAAACTTTTTATTTCCTCTTGGGTAAGAATGAGAGGAGATATATTCGATCCCTTGAAATCAGGTTATTGATTCAATTTCAAATTGAAAACAGAAAGCTTTATACGAAATTTGACATCAACTGGGAATAACGCGCTCATGACCCTGCCTAAAGGCTGATAATACCCTTTTACATTACACGAGTGAGCACAGAATGAGATTGTCATGCCAAAGGCCAAAATATGTACAGGGCCACAAATTATAGGGGTATCAATTTATGATTATAAGCTCATTTTTGTACACATCGTCTACCGGTAGATGACCGTTATGGGTAGACTATTTTCTGAAAACTAACATCTACTGAATCATGCATTTGCAATATCATGAGCATGTAAAATACAACGTACAACTAATATATCAATTTTCGAAGGTTATGTTGCGCGGATATAGTAGCTCGCATTTCCGATTAAATTGCACAAACATTTTTTCTATAGCTATGTGGTATTATCCACGCTTAAAAGTTCTCCTAAGTTCTAACCCTATTTCCTAGCGTCATAAATTCAATTTTCAAAACACGGTTTGGTGCGACAGGAACATTAAGTGACAGTCAAATGCGTCATGTTTTCAAATCGAATGAGTTCCACTACACCTACCTATCAACTAGACAACCATCTTAAAGCTTCCATACATTCAGTGGGCGAGTGTAATACCTAGGGCATTCAACCTGATCCAAGATGAGTAGTAAATTGCAGGTGAAGAGCTGAACAATGATCATACATAAAGAAAGATATAATGTACTACATGTATACAGCCTACTATCTAAAGAAAAGAGCCAGTCTTATTCCTACCATCTCTCGATGAGTGTAAAATCGAGTTTAAATTAAGGGTAACATTTTTTTTTCCACTCATCTTATTCTAAATTCGATATAGTGTACATTTAAAATCGTTTTTATATTCTCAACTTTATTTATAATGTAGGCCTACATTCGAATGGATTATCAGCAATGTACCATCAAATGTCAGAATTATCATAATATATTCTTGTTACGTAGATATTTCTTTTCGGAAGTGTTAGGCGATTCGGTCATCTTAGGGGTTTTCATGTGTAGATGCAATTTTCTATTTAGCGATTACAACGCCACCTGCTGGCACTTTCTGTGAACCAAATTCATTAAATAAAAAACTAGGAGTACTAGCTTTTTCTTTCCAAAACTTGCTCCTTGTATAAGTTTTTTTTAAATTAATTTTACTAACGAGGGAAGGACTGTAGGATCACTCTGTAATTCTTCTGTTGCGGAGAAAAAAAGAGGTCGTCGATTCTTGAATTTATGCTCGTGTACTATATTAACCAAGGGTAATTTATCTCCAAGACATAATGCACTGATCTAGTTCATTCACCACTACATTGCAAGTGGCGGCGGTTTTTATCTGCTCTAGTTTACTGTCAATATATAATGAACTCCTTCATAATTATAACAATATTTTATGACAAAATCAAAGAATTAAACCAAAAAATGCATATGTATGTCATGCACTATTTTGAGAAAATAGTACAACCCATGTTGTAATTCCGTCTTGCGAACCAATAGCTGACAGCCCAAGCATGCTTGGTATGCGTCGTCCCATATTATGAAACCCCTGATTTATTGCATTTATGCAATCAATTTCAATATAACATCCTGATCACGTACTTCGCAAACTGGTATACGAGAACCAGCATCACAAACTTTATCCGAAATTCAACCAGATCTATACCTAAACAGTCAATAACTTTTTTCAATGGGTTATTCCAAACCATCAGTAAATGAAAGCATAAGAGTCATTACGGGCCACAGGTCATAGCAAAACGGGGATATCTAATGTCACATTTGTGCTAACTAAGTGCTTGAAAGCTATATATAAGGCGAACAACGCAAACAATATAAGGCAATGGAAACAATATAACACATTTGTCTAAGTCACATCTTATGTCTGTCATCATCCCAATCTGTACAGTTGAGGGTAAACGTAATACTGCGTTTTTCAAGTTCATTCTGATGAAGAACAGTATTAAAATGCTGCAAAGAACCTCAAAAGTAAGCAAAAGCATGACAAAACCACAGAATTTTGAACAATTTTTTAAACCAGGATCATTAAGAACTGCGAAGATACTGTACATGTATATACGGTAGATGCATGTCATCTACGTTACATGTCATACGTTACATGTAGGCCTACATGTATTTTAACACATGTTATGGAAATACAGTGTTACAATTGAATTGATTTAATTTTTTTCGTGAAATTTATAACGGATCCTTTTGAATTAACATGGTTTTGGTATGCCAAAACATGATTCGTTAAACAGCATTTCGCTTTACCGCCTACTTTAAAAGAACCTATCTAGGCCGTCCAAACTATATACATGCATGAACTAATCAAGCTCGGTGTGAACACAAAGTTCAGTACTCCCAACTTTTCATTAAATTTCTCGTAACTTCAAGAATTTTGAAGACGAGGCATCAAGAATTACTCCTTAACGTACGGCTTTCTATTATAAATTTATTGATTTTCTTTAGATTTCGTGTGACTCGAGAATGGTTCTATACAATGCCTGTTCATCTGCCATTTTTTGTGCAACGTACTGCAACTAACGGGTTTTCCATCAACTTTTTTAGTTTTCTAGCACCATGTTTTTCGAAGGCACTCGATAATTCACTTCCTAGTTTTTCTACAGCTTCCTTTCCCATTTCCCTTTCAATTACCATTTACTTCCCGTCATTTTCTTCCAAAGTCCATAAGGTGAGCGTACATTTCAGCGAAAGATACGTGTGTAAACCAGTTTGGTGTAATGTCGGAAGGCGATTTTGAACACAATGCTAATGGCACTCTGCAATTCCCAGTAAGCTCCAATGTACAGTATATTCCACCGCTTTTGTTTTTACTAATAGCCAATGCAGAGAGTCACACTATTATGACGTGAGAACAAGTTTGCGTGTCATATTGTGCATAAAATTGATCAATCAACCTTCCTAAAAAACTATACTTAAATGAACGAGTCGCAGTACACAAATTATAATGAGTTTCCATGAAAGGCAAAATACAAAAGGGAAATATCGAAGGTAAAGAAAGTATCCGAAATGAAACAATGGCACAGTCACCATATGCGAGTTTAGCATGCAATTTATGTAATTTATCATAATGTAAGTCAGAAAATGTCTGGGCATATTTTCGGTTTAGTTCATATATAAAATGCCATCAATTTAGAAAGCATCATTCAGGCAACATAGTCAGACTATTTTAGTACTTTTGAAGACAAATTAAGGATTATTTGAGGATGTTTTTATGCAGTTTCAAACAGTTCTTTATTCATCTTTATGTTTCAATACAATATTAAAAGAACAAAAGTTGTGTCAAATTGCATCTGTACCAAGATAAAGGCTGTCAGCATTTATCTTAGAACAGGTAGTCTGACAACACAATGTAGCCTACGGGGCGATTTAGTACTTTTTTAATATTTAGAACTTTTAGGACATTTAGGACTTTTTTAGTACTTTTTTAAGACTTTTAAGACTTGTTTGTCATTTTGTGAAGTATGTTATTCACACAATATCTAAAATGTGCTGAAAGAAACTACTACGTCACATTACTGATTATGAAAAGGTCTTTAGAAGCACTTCTTTGTATTCGAAGTTATAAAAGACCTTAATACAGCAGGCTTGAGCCTCATCTGGTGAAATGAAATGTTGCCATCTTTCAAAGCTCATCTCACTTTTCATTCAAAATGCTTTACCCAACAGTACACGCCAAGAATCAATACTTTTGCATGCACATGCCTGTACATATTCCAGTGACTGATCTTTCTGCATTTCAAAAAAATACACTACCGTCCACTCGTTCTCGTTATTTCTCGTTCATTCTCGTCAGATTGTCATTAGCGAAGAGCATGTCCAATCATTAAAGCAAACCTTTTCATGAGTTTATAAAGTGAATTGTGTGTATCCTTTCAAGGGAAATGTATTCCAATATCATTTATAAAAAACATGGTAAACATTTCCTTCATTCAGTGCTAGGTGGCCTTATCAAATGAGACATGATAAGGCAAGTATTAATATGAGGGTTGATACATGTAATTGAGGCAAGAAATGTATTTTATGGTCAGTCTACACCCATCATGCAATGTCGGTAGAGATTTCTTCGACAAGAAACACATGAGTATAATGAGTTTCTACTTATTGAAAAATATTGTAAACTACACGGTGGGCCAAAGAAACGGGAACTTTTAAAAGGTTTAAAGATTTTATTTTAACCTTTGTAAAATAATTTTTAGCTACACCACATTTGAGAGTATAACATGTAATAGGGCTGGGTTTCGAAACTCGATTTACATCGGATATTTCAGATCGAATTGAAATCTTCATTCAAGCCAATGGAGAATTCGATTTTCCCTGACAAAGCAGACGACATTTCTCGTATTCGTCTACAGGATTTAAGGTAATTTGTACAGAATTTTATAAGTTATAAAATCGATCTTAAGCAGTCTCCATTCCTTTGAATGGATCCATTGAACTGAATGGAGATTTCGATTCAAACTTGAAATATAAGTTTCAATCAATTTCCAGCACCAGTTATAGGGTAATTTGTAAATGGCATGTAATACTCTTAAATGAAGTGTAGTTAAAATTATTTTACAAATGTTTAAAGATCTTATTTTAACCTTTTAAAAGTTCCCGTTTCTTGAGCCTACCCTGTACATTAAAGGGATCCAATATGATAGGGATCTTTTCTTCAATATGTATCAGCTTGTTTTTCAACTGTTTTGCAGGCGTATTTAAATGATATCGCATATAGACACTGCATTTGAAAGAAGCAAGTACAATGAAACGAGCATATGTACACATACTGTGAATATCGAGCATGCATGATAATAATGTAAGGATTAAGGTTATCAATTGTGCTTTGTATGTGCAACTGCTCCTTCAGTCTTCAAACGTAAGGCAGCATGCAGATACACTGCATAGGTTTCAAAACAAATCAATTTGGTACATTTAGGATAAGGCAAAACTATCTAAAGTTTTGGAAAGCGGATTTCCGAAAGTGACATATTCCACAAATATGATACGAGAAAAAGTGCAGAAAAAATATCGAAAATATGCTTCAAATTGAGCTCAAAGTAAAAGCTTTGCATGGCCCATAAGAAAAAAAATTGCAAGAGTTCACATCTAAACGCGTGTTGAAAAAATATCGATTTTGTAAATAAAAGCAAGGGGTAGACCTTAGCGTTTAGTTTTCAGGACAATATTGCAAATACTTTTTTTATTGTCAAAAGGAACTAAGCATGCGGCACGGATCTGTTGTTTTTCTGCTCAATTAAACTGAGTACTAACAAAGTATTCTGGGGAATTTAATTAAACTCACAAGCAGGCACCACGTGGTACCCAAGCTCATTTGTTTTAAAAGCTATCGTACGGAGCCAGGCCAATAACAATGGAACAACTGTGACAGTCCTAACGAATTAATTCGGGAGGCATCACAATAGCACTGCTTAAACGAAGTGAAGAAATGATTTTCCTATAGACTTTTGGTAAAATGTGTCATTTTCTTAGTCATTAACAGTACAGCGTATAATGACTATATACACAAGCATGATTGCAGTGTATCTTTGTAATCAAAGTTTCATTACGACGAATTCAAAACTGCATAATTCAAGCCAATATAGGCGGGTTCATTTTTAATTATCAGTTCACTAAAACAAGAAAAGCAACCTAAATAATTTTACATACGTATTTGCTTGTATGCAATTATCTAATGTAGTAATCAATAACAAATTTAGGGGCAAAATGTTTACTCTGCATTTGAAAACTGAAAGGGAGACACTTGAAGAAAAAAAGTGGAAAATTCTTAAATATTTAACCAATATTTTGATTCTGACCACAAACTGCTCACATAACATGCATTATCGGACTTTATTAAGATTTAGGATTGTTAAGATTCAGAGGGCTTTTTACGACTTAAAATGTAGAACTGTCTTAGGATTTTTAAAATGGGCAATTTTTTTAGAATGCAGCACAATATTTCATTCTTTCTTTTTGATACACATGTATGTTTGATATTTGTGCGCATTTGTTAACAGGGCAACGCGTTCCAAACAAAATCAATCTGGAAAAATACATCTTATCATCGGATTAATCTTTAGTTCAAACTGTTAAAATAGTGCGTAAGCGCAAGTACGTGTATATACTAAAACCCATGACGCCAGGAAATATAATGTGCATTAAAGTGAAGATAAAAAATACTATTGCATCCAACTGAACTGCAACCATCTTAGCGTCGTGTAGATAGTTAAAGATACACATACAGGTAACCTGTACTGTAAATTGCGATTATTACAATTTGTCAATGTGTCAGAAATAAAAATAGTCGCATTTCCCATACACTGTATAAAAACCCTTTACCCTTTACCCTTGATTGTGCCACATTGTTAGGGATGCCAAGTGTGCTCATCGAGTACGTAGGAGTAAATTTCGTTCATATAAACTGAGTCTTTGGTTGATGACTAGGTTTATGGCAGAATGTCTGCAGGTAAAATATTCACCTCGATGAAACTTTAAAAACACACCCATGAAGGTTATGTAATATATGTATTACTTGTAACTCCTCATCAGAGGGCCTCGAAACCGCATTCTCTGTCAATTTTAAGTTGCGCTATATGCGTTATATAAGGTACATTGGGTTATATATTACGACTGAATGCGTCATTAACCTGTCTTATCTGGGATCCACGCAGCGCTGAAGTTCTATTAGCATAAGCCTGTTTTTCGTTTTCAGGATCAATATATACGAGGACATACAAGTATAAGCAAATGGAATCAACGCTTCATACAAACTTGGATATTGTATGTTATAGAAATTTCGAGCATTCACCTTTTCCAATTCAAAATATAAATATAGAAAACACTTCCAGTCATGAAAATAAACAACGGGTATGATTGTTAGGCGCATGACGGACCTTTTTACATATTCATGCATGTCAATAATTGTAGATTATATTTTCTACAATAGCATGAAGATAAATTAACATTGTTTGTCCTACATGATCAGAAGATTAATGCAGAATTCCCAGTTTGGCCACTTGCCTTAAATGCCTACCATTTAGTTTGCCCATAATTTCGCATTCAAAAAATGCTATACATTCAATATGTGAGTGCTCAACAAATTCTGGAAAATGGTAGAAGAACTACAGAGCACTGTAATTTTTTATTTCATGCAATGCGTGCCTTTGGTTCATAAGAATTGCCAACAGGCGGCGCTGAATTCGCTTGAATTGAAAATGGTAACTACATGAACATATACATACTCTAGAATGATGGCCACTGGTATCATGTGACCAAATCGCATATCAACCTTGGATGATTTTCTACAGTGTGAAAATCTCTTTTGAAATGCCAGACAACACATTGCGTTTTTGCTTTTTCGCATGTTACAAATAAATTGCAAATATACGTTATTTAAATGCGTTTTAATATATACGTATCGAAATTTCAAAATAAATTACACCAGCCCGTCGATCTAGAACTTTTATAAGATCACATCCTTCTTAATGCATCAAAACGACATGCATATCATGCAAACACCCCACATGCCCTCCGGGCAGGATACTAGTCATTGCTTTAGGTTAAAAAGGATGGAAGTGTTATTAATATCATCCTCAGCATGCATATAATAAATCAAAACGATAGAGGAAATCATAATCCATGGTGGGTATAGCATAACGTTGAATCGGTGAATGAGCATTTGAGTTTTCGCAGCTTACATGCCTAAAGCTTTGGAAATTCTGCTAAACTTACTTCTATATCAACGTGCTCAAAGAAAGATTATAACTTTAGATAAGTTTAAAGTATTGCCATTTCTGTGATCGCAAATGGCTATATTCGAGGAGTTTTAATACATGTATAATCACCGAAAAATAAGATTTCCCGGAATTTAGCTGATTTGACGAGATCGAAATGTCTAGGCCTTCATGTATTATTATGACAATTCAAAAACCAGTTTATAGCTTCATAGAGTATACGAATATACTAAGAATTTCATCATTACTTTCACGACATTCATGAGAGAGGCGAATTTTATCATTTAGTTAAAACTGAATTAAAAAAATGCAAATACTTTTAATGTATATACCTTATTAACTGACAGAAGAAAGAAACAAAAATCAGAATATGCAGTGCATGTGCACGTACAGTACATGTACCGGTATATAAAATATGCAGCCATAGAGTATTAATTTTCGCTTGTTGTCAACATATAAATGGAAATTAAAACGTCATCTTATTTAAAATTCTTACCAGAAATACCCTTAAGATTGCATAAATGTAATAACTGTGCATGTTAAGCCCAAACCTCATCTGTGAAAGATACATGTACTCTAGTCTCGCCCCTCAATAATGGAGAAATTATTTCAATATTTAGACTTGTTTACTACCTCCCTGTCTGTCTCACAACTCCGTACACTATAATATTTAGCTGATGGAAATCAGCAAGTCAGACATTCATAAGTCTAGTTATAAATTATGCACACGTAGCCATTTAAATCAGAGAAAGTGCACGTCGACGATACCCCCCCCCCAGACAGTATGGGAATAATAACAGGCAATGAACTTATTTATTTGAAACTTAAATCTAGTTTACTCTACATTGTTTCACTTCTTATTATCACATGCAAGCAGACCCACAAGTAAAGTGTACTGAGCTGTTGCTTAACCTAAATACCCAATTTTACAACGTGCTATACAATGGACTACATATTGTATAGCATTTTACACGTATTGATAATCCGTATGCAACAAAACCTGAATGTCTACAGGTTGCCCGTCAACATAAAAACAAAAACCTTAAACAATTCTCACGCTAAAACTTGCGATATCGAGGCGTAAAACAGACATCGGAGAAATAATGAAAAAATCCTTCGTGATCTACACGATTTTCTCAAGGAGTTCATGATCCCATTTAAAATATCCAAAGCGCGTGTTCAATGAATGCCTGGCTGATCTTCACATGAATAAAAGTTGCTAGCTACTGCTTGAACAAAAGCTACAATTAGAACATTATAATTTCATGAGGAAAGTCAACAAAACTACTCGTTTCCGGTGACCTGTCCAACATGCCTGCAATCAAGGCAATTAAGATAGTGCGTTATTTATTAAAATAATCCGGCCAGGCCAAGGTAAATTAAAAATGGTAATTCCAATCATGCCTCTGTTTACCAGAGCAGAAACGTGTGTCAAATATCGTAGTACTAGCACCCCATAGCGAAGAAATAAAAGCAAGACGTTTATGAAAGTAAATAAAACGTTGATTTAATATATAACAGGTCACTATTCTTTGTTTGGTGGTCAATATGTGTAAATGTACAGGAAAAAAAATTGGCCGACTGAGAAATGCTCAAAGGGAAGGATGGCTGCCAGCTAGAGCCAGTTAACTATTTGTTTTAAAATAAGAATAAGGATAAAATAAGAATAAAACGCGTCCTAGGCTAAAATTTCAAAAAATAAAAAAATAAAAATGAAGAACCCATGATCAGTGTTTTAGTAAATCTGCTTGCAATATCCTAAAAATTCGTATTCAGGGGTCCCCCGAAGATGACAGTTTCAACTACTCTGACTTTTCCAGATTTTAAAAACAAATTTCCCTGACCACCCTGACCATTGAAAATGCAAAAATATTGCATACGTCAAGGAATGACGTATATAATCCTTGAATATATACACAGGAGATGGAACACAAATTATCACAAAGCAACAGCAAATTAGATTAGTTTTTTTAATTTATTTTCCAGAATTGTTTGCCATCTCTTGATTTGTGAGCTAACCAATTACTGTTAACCAGTTATTACCAAAACCTGTTACTGGTTTGTTGAATTTCCCTGACGTTTTCAAAGTAAATCAATTTTCCCTGACTTTTCAAGGTCTGGGGGAACTCTGATACAAGCTTCAAATGGTTGACATCATCGATTTTTCTGTTTTCAATATTGTTCTTTTAAAATTGTTAAAACGAATGACATGTTGTAGATGCTTTTCATGATTTTTCTTCACTTTTTTCAAGTAGATTTTGCTAGAATTTCAAGATATATTAAGAACGAATGACGCGTCGTTTTAAGAAATTAAGTAAAAATACTTAAATAGTAGACATACAAGTCATATTTTAGTTGCTACATGCAATGACATCGAATCGTAATATCAGAATAAGGTTTTCTTCCTAACATTTCTTGACCCTGGATGTTAGGTCATAGACCCGCTTCCAGAAATCGTTCTTGACATTTTTCGATGCTAAAAGATATCTAGCATAAACGCAGTCTGTGCATTGAAATGAAGTATCGAACATTTTTCAAATTTGGAGGTCTAATGGATATGGCGTTGAAAATGCCATGTTATGATTTGATAACATATCTGGCGCAGTTTAAGCACAAGCTTTCATCATCCATCATCGATAGCGTCAGAAGTGATTGCACGACAATTTGGTGAGCATATTATGCCATGAATGATATACGTAATCCATATACGCCGACTGAAAGTAAGCATATTGCATTTGCCTGGAAACCATAGGTCAAAATATTTTAAAGTGCATATGTACATGTATTATTCAAGTCGTGGAAAAACATGTACATCTCATAAATAATTTTAAAATCACTGCCATTAAAATTAACTTAAGAATGGAATTAGAATATAAGGTTGTATCAGGGTTCCTACGGCCTTACAGTTTTAATAACAAAATCCACTGACTTTCCCAGGTTTCCCGAGTTAAGATTTATATTTTCTTCTGACCTTTTGTTTCCCCATCGACCAATATAAAGTAAAAAGAACCAGATCATTAAAATAAATAGAGTTTTTAAAAAATATGGGCATTGACTAGGACGATAATCATTGAATTAGAATTTATTGAATTGAATTAGAATTTATTGAATTGAATTGGTAATCATTGAATTTGGATTTTTAATTAGGAGAATTCATATGCTCGGAATTTATTTTTAATTTAGCAACTTTCGATATTGTCATAATAAAGCAAATTGGTTCACAACCTGTACATGTACCTTCTAAATTAAAATTATTAGCTTAAGTTAAGAAATCCCCTGACTTTTTGAATTTCTTTTGAAAGTACCCTGAATTTCCCAGGTTTCCCAGTCGGTTACATATCCCCTGACTTTTCCAGACTTTCCAGGATTCCCAGGTTCTGCAGAAACTCTGTTAGATGTGCATTACTGTAAAAATAATACTGCATAGAAAACAGTTTCATAGACCAGCAGTCAGAAGTCGCATTTTCCTACATTATCTTGATCACAAGAGTTAAAATGGCAATTGAAGAAGCCAAACATTAGATAGAGAAAGAAGTCCATTTTGCCCAGTTATATTTTCGAAGTAATTGTTTCTATCGATTATGGACATCTTCCAATGGTTAACAGTGTAACATTTGTCAATCTATGACATACGTGTATATTTCAACACATATTCATTAGTTCTTGGATGGCCCAGTCCAGGCTGCGATTAATGGAAAACAACTCGGAATATTGCTGAAATCCCAATAGTCCATGTCGTCAAAGAGCATCATTATTATCTGCACTAAACCAGCTGCTACGTCTGCAAGAGGTCGTAGTGCACCATGAATTGCATCGAGCAAAGGATAGAAAAGAAAATGTACATGTATAATGTACACCAATGATTGCCAAAGGCAAAACAGTCATAAATCCACTGTAGTCGTATGCGATAGTTGGACGAACGGAACACTCTGATGCTGTGACTACAGCATTCTTATCTATTCCCGTGTCTCTAGGCATGCTTGACAGCCATCTGACCATTTTCTAAATGTATTTGGAGCACGTTTTCTTGAACCAGTACGGAACATATAAGTATAATTAAATCATCATAAAAGTAGGTTGCAAAGCGACAGAGGAATTGGAACATGAAACTGAAAAGCAGTGGCCTATGACCCCCGTCCTGCAGGAGTAGTACAAAGCCTTCTAATTGAGAAAAACTAGTTTTATTTTGAAAGCGAGCACATATCCGGATATTTTGCGAATGGGACAGGTCTACTTGTAAACTAAGCATTAAATTCAAGTTTATAAGCACAAGCCGTACCTTACATCCTGTTTTATGTAAAAAGCAATTGCATTTATAATATTATTCAATGCCCTTGGCAATTTACAATGAGACAGCCTAACAACACACACGTTCAACTCGATTAGTTATAATTATTGAATCAAAAAGTCGACATTTTGTAATAACGTACCTGAATTAATCGTGGAAGTGTTACAGGTACTTCATCCTGCCCAAACACCTCGCTTATTTCCAATGAACTCGACTAATCAAAGGGTGGATAAAATATGACGAGGGTTTAGAGCAGGTCCTCTATAATTAAGGTCATTTTAATGTTCCAGACGATAAAATTCCCAAGTATGATGACATGACATTTACTCTATATTGCTGATGTGACTTTCAACTGAAGCAGTTTTTTCCTTATCGTAAAGAATCTCCTGTTATTGCAAGCATTCATAAAAGGATTCATAAAAAGGAATAGATGCAATACCATGGGAATTGCTAAATCTTGAAGACTTTCATGTTGCTAGAAATGGCAACGTGTACAGCATAGGTAAAGCCGACTAATAACTTATTAATCAAGCTCTACAATTATATATGCTAGTAAATAAAATCGTCCAACGAACACCCAACGAGTTCACTATTGATTCACCTGGGGCATAAAATTTAGAAGAGATTTGGCTATACATTTCATACTTATGCAAATCGTATCCTTGAACATCTAGCATTGCATATGCGTAATTTTAAATCATTTTACGATTTCAGCCATGTAAATATTTCAAAGATAGGTGTCAAGAAAGATATTTTCTTAATGTTGTCAATACTTAGAACATATATTTTAAGTTTCAACCTTTTTAAGACCAGATTTGCATATATTCATGTAAAACTGCATTATCATCAGACATAAGTCATTCAATTCATTGGCAATTCGAATAAAGCTTGGGGCCGGAATAACAATTTTTTAGATATATGCTGCATTCATACATGAATATACAGATACAGCACATTACAACTGTAGGTCTAACCTTAAGGTTTGTTGGGCTATTGTGCCTTGTATATTGTGTCACTACGTGTATTTAAAATTGTAGTTTTCTTAATATGAACACATAGGCCTACCGTATTCACGTCTGTCCTCAAAGCCTTCAAAGAATATAATACATGTATTTAATGGCATTTGTATGCGAATAACATAATGGAGAACAGAATTTTATCGCTTGGATTTTCCCAGTATGTGCACTGACCTTTGCTGACATTCGCTGTAATATTATTACAACATGACTATGCAACATCAGGTCGGGACATCATGTGAGCTCATGAGTGGAAGAAGGAAAAATAAGTACATCCAGCTAGTGTAAATATATTCATGCAGTCATGCCACGTGATAGTGCAAATATTAATGTGAAACACAGGGTTGGAGAGAAACCATATGAGCACGCCTCAATATACACGGACTTCTGTGCTCATGATATCCTCCTTTATTCAATTGCCCTTCATGGACCTATGATTATAAGCACATTAGGTTCTATTAAGCAGTTTAAAGCAGTGAATACAGCATTAGGAGATTCACTCCTGTGTTAAAGATCGAGAGTCGCTTGCATAATTGGATAAACAACACCGCAATAGGTTTACAATTTCGTGAGTTTAATTTGACACAAAAATTTATTCATTTCGAATTTACGTGACACTAGCTCAACGTCAACATTTATGAAACAAATATTTTCAATTTCAGGAAGAGTATTTATGAAATACTGTATAAGTAGGCTAACAGTATTAAAAATACTTCTTGGAATATAGCCATTGTTTCACTGGATTTAACCTTGATAGTTTAATGGACGTCTATTAAAGAACAATGTGGGCAGACCTATAGTATATCCGAAAATGAAGATACACTGCACATGTAGATTAAGTGTTGATGAACTTATTAGCGCGCTTGAAAATGCGTTAATAGCCTTTAAGGCTAAAAACTGCGCATTTTATTACACTGTAGTACCGATAAACAAAATGCGTGTAATACGTGGTATTAACGAAATGCATTATCGATATTTGAAACTTACCCCAGTGAATGGATGATGTTGATAAATTCAAATATTCTTGTTTCTAGCAATAGCTATTTCCCACCACGCTATATTAGCAAACTGGAATTTGGCATTTGTGAAGCCTACGTCACGTGTCATTGGTAAGCAGATTCCACTTATTAATCTGCATTAGCATTGAAAGCTTGGCACTATTGCAAATCGATTCTGTCTTAGATATTGCAAATGGCAATTGACAACATAGCTCCAAGAATAAAGATGCCGTCGTTTCTATTCGCAGCTTGTTCAAATTATTAAATAAGATATTCTGCTCACAGAGTCTGACATAACAACGAAATTACATCATTGATGACACTCCTCTGATAGCACGAAAGCAAAACAAAAGACCTGTTTCATAGCAGCGTTGCCACATGAATTTTCGAATTCGTGCGCTAATACTTGATGCACACGGGGATAAAAGAAATATAGCCCAGGCCTATGTGTAATGAAATTGGACAACATTCAAACTAAACATTACAAGGTAATCTCTCCTTGCGAATTGCTACAACCACATTAACAGGTTTCAAGAACGTAAATCACGTCACGCCCACAACTTTTTCATAGCTGCATAGCCTAAGCTTTTCAACACCAATCTGAACAATATTTTTAAATCTACCTCACTTTGTACATGTACATTCACCATTATTTACGTTAGATGAGAAAATGTGCAAAAGCAAATGACCAATATAGTAGAAGAATCTGTCGCATATACAGTAGTTCTATAGCCCATTTACGTTCATAGTACAGCACATCACCAATTGTTCAGTATTGCTTATCAATCCTTGCCCTATTTCCTTGAGTGTAGCCTATATTAAGTTAAACGAGTTCAAAGTTAACAAATAAGCGGCAAATTTTTTCGTTCCATCATTGTGGTCTCGTGAGGCTTGCACATCAATTCAAAGACAGGTATGCCGAAGAATCCAATATATAATTGAACGTTTAATTTATCTTCAGTTATTAATAGCCATCATGCAGTACAGGGAGCCCATTAGCGTGTTTAATTCTCGCAATTAATATATTCAATGATTTAAAGTGCCTGGCACGACGCATGAAATCGTGAAATGATAGCGAAGCAATTACACGGCGATTGAGCCCGTGTGCACTTAACAGAAAAACTGAAAAAAAAGTGGGAAAAAAAGATCTCAAGATTGTTGGAGCTCACTCCATCGAACCGCAATCTCAAATTGAATTTTTGAATTTCCGACGAGTTCCTTGCCAAACTCATGGCTCTTGAGAAAAACCGCTAACGTTTAATAGCACGACCGAACCGCCAGAAATCCATGGAGTATCCTTCAGAAAAAACTACTAATTTCCAATATAGAGCATGGTGAAGTATACACCACACTGGGGACTGAACAGGATTATTGCGGGTAAAATCACAATTTCGAACATTGCATGCAGCACAGTGTACAACTGGTCCATCAACAAAGATCTTTCACATGGGAATTGGAACTTGTGAAAATGAAAAATACATCCAAGCATTAAAATAATAAATTAAATATGCGACTTATGTTTACCAATTGAAACGTTTCATTTGTCAAGCGCTTAGAGTAAATGTATTCATAAAGTATATATAGGACACAGTTAATAGAGTAGGCCTATTACTGCATGCACAATATTTGAAATCGACCACAGTATCTTTCAAAATATCGAGCCTGTGACTCGAGCGAATTCACCCCCAATTAATTTCAGCTTACATGTACCCAAAATCTACATCACAATACAATAATACGGTGGTGGTAGAATTCCCACCTGAGCACGACTCCCACGTCTTCAATGGTTTAAACATCATTGTTAACTTGAGCCACTAACAATCTGGCTTATCTCCTGCATGTAAGCTCAATTCATTCAATTCATCCTCCTTAAAATCCTAGGCGAATGAATGACCACATAGACTGACTACGTACGACGGCTACGATACCAGAAGTAAAAGGTAAACAACAAGAGCCTTTTTGTGTGCTTTTGGAAACAATTTTTGCTTAGACAATGTGCCAAATAGGTTTAAGTCTCGTGTACAACAAACAATCCTAGGTTTATTGCGGATGGAAAAATCATTTCCGAAAATTACACGAAAAAGGCTCTGGCTAGCTGCGCTAAACAATGCAGAAATACAGTATAATAAAACGTGTCTGCACTGAATACGTCCCTGAAGAACAAAAAGAATAGTATGGCACCCAGCAAATGTCTCAACAAACACATGTACATGCAAAAGTTCAAAAGTTTTGTAATGTCCAATTGATAAGTTTGCAATTTACTTGCACTTAAACATTATATGTGGTGTCATTTTACCCAAATATAAGCCAACTCTTACATTACTGAAAGTCACGACATAATTCAAAGTTTTCCTCAGGAATATTTGGTGGTTGCTCCAGGTGATAACTGGAGTATTTCCCTTTACTGCCTCCTGCTAAGGGGCCCTGCACATATGACGTCCGAGTTTTGGGGGAGGGAGGAGGTCCGAGGAAACGTGACGATGTCGGACAATGGGGAGGGGGTGTCCAGAATTTCGACGTCCATAAAATTATCCCCCTTTCACCAGGACTGACCGATAGCCACTGACCCTTTATACATAAAAACCCTAAAAATTTGGTCAAAAAAAATTTTTTTGGACGTCCAGGGGGGAGGGGGACATAAAGTAGATGAGGGGGTCCAAAAATTGGGAAAAAGTGCGTTTACACTATATCACAAAAAATTTTTGAATAACAAATTAGTTTTAACACTGTTGTACAACTTTTATATACACCCACTCGATTCGCGGGTTATCAATGCTACAAGATGTTAAATAAGATTTTCTCTCTCACTTTCAAATGAGTTTTATAACTTTGCTATACAACACGTTTTGCTTGATAGTGTAAACGCACCTTTAAGATTGCCTTATACATGACATGTGTCTTTTATAGAAGAACCTTCACTAGCTCGTTTGGCAAGTGCTGAATCTTTAAAATTAATCATCACAAATTCACAAGTTACTGCAAATGACCCTGTAAAACAAGTACCTGGAATGAGTAGTACTTTCGTAATTGGTAGCATAAGCTTACAACTGCTAACTTAAAAATACATTGCGTATCGAGTTGTTATCGTTTAGACATGAACGTGTTAAATGTTATCGTTTAGACATGAACGTGTTAAATGTTCTCCATATAAACATGTTTTTAAGGCCATTTCAATTAAACGCCTGCATATTAGTACCTTGTAGCAGCCCACGAAATTTGCCTATAATGAATCTATTATTATTGATAGCTTTAGCATAAGTAGCCTTTATCACCGCTACGCCCATTTTACACATTTGATTAGATACAAATCTGAGTTTCTTGACTTTACTGTAAACGAGGTGTTGAGGGTCGAGGTATGCATCGACATTATATACAGAAAAGACAAACGTGGGCTTTTTCTTAAGCAAATATTTAAAAAGTCAAATGCAATTCTTGTTGGAAGTAATTCGTCAATGAAAAAACTACGTATACAGTGCATGCATCTTTATATACATGTAGATAATTACATAGAGTAGCCTACTGCAAAGCTAATTCAAATTTACAATTTACACTGGATGCCTGCATATGAACATCATGGTAGACACAGGAACATGTCAATACAGGAAGTCTCCATGGTTTAACTGCAGCAAGTTATTAAAATAATGAGCATACACCCCTGCATACACCCTTGATAACTGTTCAATGCGAAATGTAAATTTCAAAAAGAAAGAATGAAGGCCTAACGTTACTTTTTGAAACAGGGCTATTCATGTTGCTTGTATTTCAAGAAAATGTCATACTAAATATCTTAGCTGTCATCAGTGAATGATTGAAACGTTCATGTGAATTTATCAACGTAAATGATGTTTTCCGCATGTTCCAGTTCACCAAAGGCAAAACGGAACATACTCAATTGAGGCTTGAAAATTTTGAAGGTCAGCAAATTTTTTTTTTTCTTTTTTTCCACTTCCCTGACTTTCCAGATTTTAAAACAAATTTCCCTGATCACCCTGGCCATTAAAAATGCAATAAATGTGGCGTGCCAATGTAAGGAATACTATATTTATTTCTTATTTTATACGTATAAAAGAGGAACTAGAACAACTTTTCACACAGAAACAGCAAATTTACATTAGTTTCTTAATTTATTTTACAGAATTGCTTGTCATCACTTGATTTTTAGCTAACCAATAGCTAGCTATGCAAAATCTGGTATTGATTTGTTGAATTTCCCTAACTTTTTAAAAGAACAAATTGTCCCTGACTTTTTCAGGTTCTTTGGAACAAGGCCATCATATACGAGGTGTCCGAGCACACGTTTTTAAGTGTTACAATTTAACTTCATACGTTAATTACATCTTGTTGTTGTGAATTAGTAATCTTTTGCATTGTTGACCCTATCAAAAACAATATTCAAATATCGTGCCAATGGACAATGGATGCTTTGTCTTCTGCAGTCCTTCAACTCTGTTTTTTTTTTAATATTTCACACAACGGTAACAGTGTTATTTACACCGAAACCAGTTTAAAAAACAAACTGAAATTAAGAAGAATTATACTGTACATCTCACGTCTTGGCTGAGTTAACAGCCCGTGCAAAAGCACAATGAAAGGCCGTCAGATCCCAAGGTAGCGCTTCGCGGTTGTCCGAATTTTGTCGTAAAAGCCACTTGAAATCTATGACAATTTCCATGGTTCCTGCGGCTATTTCTGAAGATCATTTCTTTGAACCAGCATATATAAAAAATTTCACAGTTTGACCAAACCCCTCGTTTCACTTCTCCACGCCAGGCTGCCTTTTCCGCTTCACATCAAGGATTTCTCATAAAGAAGCTGATCGTCTTTGAAGAAAAGCACGAGTTTTGAGGGAAAACGATTTCAATGCTCATCCTGCATAAAAATTAAGTCGATCCTCCAGTTGTGCATCAGCAACCGCAAAAACCGCTGTCGGTTTGCGTTTATTTCACCAATAATAGGAATACTTAAATGCATGAATTCATTGACAGTTTACTTTAAAAATAGTCTTGCACCTTTTCTCCAACCCCTTTTCTCATGATAACCACGGGATGCACGCCTGTTGTGCAAATACAATTTTAACCGATAAACCTGCACCAGGAAGAATGTGTATAGGGCTAAACAGAAACGTTCTTGAACTTAAAAAGAACTACAGATGACAACTGCTGAAAATGCATCGATGGACTACAAATTTGCATATCACTCGTACACAAGTACTTGAATAAGCGACAAGGAATCAAAAATATCCGGTACAAAATGCAACAACCAATTTAGGTATCAATTAGAGAACTATAGACATTTGAAATTGCTGCGCTGTTTATTGCCATTGTATAGATAACTAATTCGTTGATGAAAGTTCATGAAACTGTAATTTACTACACGTCACACTCGCGCACGCGAGGATCACAAAATAAACACATAAAACACATTGTTTTGGTAACCTAACAAGTGGGGAGACACTCGTTACGTTCACTATTGAATTACAGAGTGTCTATAAATCATGACAGCGGTGTGAATCTTGTACTCAACACACATGAAGACATTGCAGGGTTCCCATTTAAATTCTCAAGTCAATTTCCCTGACAACTTTAGTTATTTCCCTGACATTTTTCATGGGATTTTTTGAAAATATTGTTATCGTAAATTTTTATAAAATATGATGCCTAATCAATTGACATTCCCTGACATTTCCTGACACTTTCATATCCCTGACAAGCTGGCATTCCCTGACATTCCCCGATACTTTTATATTTCCCTGACATTCCCTGACTTTTCAGAAAGTGGGAACCCTGCATTGTGAAGTTGTAAACATTTGAGTTATACACAATTTCACCATAGAAATTTTTTAAACAAAACTTGGCAATCTTTTATAAACACCCTTTACAGCACTAGTAGGCCTACACTTAGGTTGCATAGTGATGGTTCGGTTCCATTGCTATTTCTCGATAATTCAAATCTATTTTACTGATTCCACTGAATGTTACGGTGTTCGATAATGGGAAAATTTAATGTAAAAGTCGTGGTAGGCCTATACAGACTACATGACCTCCACCATGACTACTACAAATTTTGTAATTGCATAAACAGCTATTTTAGACGCTGGCAGGTGGTGATGAACGAAACAAATCCGGTAATACCGGTGCAAATTCCTTTGATAACTTCGAAGTTTGGTAAGAGGGTTTTAATTATGGAGTCGAGTTTGCTGTATTTCAATTTCAAAAGCACGGAAGGTATATAGTTGATATATGTTGGCCTTATACAACTATACCAGTAGTTATATCCCCCCGTACTGCGGGTTCCACAAGGGGGCGCCACGTTCGCGGGTAGCGTTTATGGCGGGTAAAAC
>JAQGAF010000240.1:0-63977 GCA_034687865.1 Kryphioiulus occultus
AACATAGTATAAAGGAAAATTTCTTGCTGTGAGAATCTAACTTTCCCCTGCCCCGGGCTATCCGTCTTCACCTTAATTTCAAACGCAGCACTGGAACCAGTTGCATATAAGCCACTTTCGCCAAAGTGCAACTTTTCAGAAAAGTAGCTCCCTCGATCTATAACTAACACTTTGAAAAGTGTCAGTTGAAAGTGCGTTTATAAAAGCATCTTTCATTGACACTTTCGAAAGTGGCACTTTTAGATTTTTGAAAGTTTTACTTTCCGATTTTAGAATGCATTGTTCGTTCTTAAAGGAAAAAAAATCACGTTTCAATTCAAATGCGCGTGATCACGTTCCATCCTGATTACCCTAATATAGATGAAATTCCTAATTAACTTATGAATGAAACTGGCCTTAAAAAATATAAGTAAATCTTCGCACATAAAATTTTACAAATTTGAGCAAAGAAATGTCAGATGTTTTCAAACAAAATTTACTTAGTACTTTTAGCTTTTTTAAAAAAATCTGCCAAAATCCATAATTGCGTAAACAATGTATTCGCCTTCGGAATAAAATCAACTAAAAACGCAATTCTATTAATTTATGCTGTTTGCAGCATATAAAATTGATGTTCGTCGAACGAGACCTTATAAGAGAGCTCCCTACGCGAAATGATCTAAAGTTTACGCAACTGACCGAAACTTTAGGCTCTAAAGTAGCACTTGCAAGCCTCGAAAGTAGCACTTTCGACCATAGAAAATGTACGTTAATGCAACGCACTTTCAAATCGAATGTTCCACTTTGGGCCACAAGTGTGTTTTATGCAACTGGCTCCAGATTACCATGTAAACGATACGGTTATAGAAACCAAAACTGAATATTTAATTCTGCAACCCGGGAATTCCCGTTGAAGAGGAGGGGGAGGGTAGAAATACCTCAGCAAATATTACATTAGCGTTTATGTCGGGATGCGTGCGTGTGGGCCGCCCCCTCGGATGTTAGTTTTTTGGGCAAAAAACATATCATCAATTTGCGCAAAAATATCATTTTTTTCGGCTGTCATTCCGCCTAGCGCTGGTCCATCACCTTATATCCTTTTCAGTGGGGCTTTTTAATTCTCTTTGCTTCATAGGCATGCGAGGCTGGCATCTCTGGGATGACAATATTATCCGCAATGACTTGCACAAGGCATGCACCTATTCAACCCCCTCTGATTACACGTTGCTTGTGCTTTTCATGCAGTGGATTTCGGGGTAGGTCTTCGCAAGAAAAAAAAAAATATAAAAAATGCGGCATTTTTTCGAGATAGCCATCGAGAGAAAATGGTGGGGGTGGGCGAGAAAATGAGGGAGAACGAACTGGGTTGAATGGCTACTCGGGTTTTCGAAGCTTTCCCAAATGCATATCCCTGAGCCTCTGGCCTGGAATCCAATTGAAAAAAAAACTGGAAATGCAAGATTACTCCAGTCCAGCAAGAAATAATTCCACTTTTATTATAATTTTTGTGAGGGGTTATTACGCGGACCGGGCTACTGTCTTACCAAATGCACGCAGGCACAGGGCAGAGGAGAAGGCAACGATTTTCGTATAATTTATTATTCAAAAAAATGCTCGTAATGATAATAATGAATCGAAAGTCGCTCTAGCTCCTTCCTTAAGCCAACTTTAAGATGGCCCTTAGCCAAAAAGGCTGTCGACCGACCTATCTTCCTATACACGTACAGTGTATAAACCGAATGAGAGTTTATACGCAAAAAGTGGTATAATTGAGCTGTTTTCAATGGCTCCAAATACATGCAATTAGCATCACAGTCAACAGCCGATGTTTATATTCAGAATCTCAGTGAGCAGAAAACGTCTTCTGTGTAATAACAGCGTTGTTGATCGTTTGCAGGAGTGCCCTGTATACAAGGCCTTCGAATAATGAAAAAGAACGTGTCAGGTTAAGAGTGGGCTTATCGCTCTGCCCTCTGGTGGCCGTTTTGATCCGCATCACTTATTTTGTACAGGGAAACGTAACAATACAGGGTTCCCCCCGTGATGAAATTTTCAACTTCAAAAAAATGCTCGTTTGAAATAAATTTCCCTGACCACCCAGACAACTGCATGGCAATGCGAAGATATGGCCTATGCCAATCTAAGGAACGCTATATTTATTGTTTGTTATGTCTAAACAGGAAATGGAAGGCAAATTGTCAGATGGAAACAGCAAATTTAGATAAGTATTTTTTTGGGAATTTGGCAATTTCATTACTTGATATTTGGGTTAACCAATAACTAGCTATGTATAATGTATTATTAATTTGATGAATTTCCCTGACTTTCTCAAAGTAAATTTCCCCATTTTCCCTGACTTTTCCAGGCAGTCCCAATTTTCCTAACTTTTACAGTTTTTTCTAAGTTTTCCAGGTCTGGGGGAACCTTGTAATACGCCATTTTTAATTTCTAACGAAAATCGTGCATGATTGCAGAGTATTATTTTCTAGGCAAGTGTTTTTAAATATGATGAATTTATAACTGAAGACACTCAATAGTCACACTGAACTACATTCTTGTGCAGCAGTAGACAAGTATAATTCAGCTCTATAATGCCGATAGAGAGCAGAGTGAAAAGTCCACTGTAGTGAAAAGCCGTTTTGGTACTTAAAATAATGAAATGCATGTAGCGCAGGACTCCTTTTTGGATTTTTGCTACACCGCTATAGCAGTTTACTTTGAATTGATAATGAGGCAACCGAATAATGCGTGGAAGTTCTGGATTTGTTTAACAATAGCGTGGGCGTGCACTCCTGACCTAGGTACCGCTCATTGGTCACGGGTTATTGGAGCAAAGGAAATTTAAAGAAATCGAACCAATACGCAATTAATTTTACACGTATACCTAAATCAGAAAATTTCCTTTGAAAAACGATACATATTTCAATGTAATTTGAGGTTTTAAAACAAACTACCCTGATCGCTGAAAATTCAAAATATGCCATTGATTATTTTATATACGGTTTTTTAATTGAGAATGTCAATATTTTCATAAGTGTTAACCAATAGCTATTTATGTAAAATGCATCATGGATTTCTTGAATTCCTCTGAATTTTTCAAAGTCCAATTTCCCTGACTTTTCCAAGCTTTTCCAGGTCTTGGGAAATTTCTTATTGAGCGACATTTTTTACAAAATTTAAATCAGAAATGGTGGATTTTCATCAACATTTGTTTAAAAGCCCTAATTATAACTACAAATATTAAAGGATTGTCGTACAAGTGAAAATTTTATGGAAGCGTTGTCAGAATCAATGGATTTTACAAGTTTATATTCCCAACTAACTATAACGAAGGGAAATTAAAAAGCATAATGCGGAATTTATAGCAAAAATGGATCACAAATGATGGATTTTAACCCATGTTTTTACATGTACAAGCCAATAATGATTCATCATGAAACCTCCATTATCATGTCACGTCATCTGGCTCCCCTACCCCCCTAATATGATGATAATATTCGAACGTCCACAAATCAAAATTAATTAAATCAGTTAGGCATACTTGTATAGCCTGTACCTCCATGTTTGCCCCAAACACGTTTAATTTCATTATAAGTTTGCAAAATTTTGTATCACGGTTTGGTTTATCCAAGCACAGTTTAAAGTGAAGATTATATCGTATTTCAGAGTTGCAGCACTTAGCACAAATCCAAATTAAAGAGGTTCACGTTGGTGATTATCAGACATACTAATATAAGAAATATACTGTACATATAGATAAAACAGCCATATCTAGAAGACGAAACCTAAAAGCAAAGAATTTTCTTTTCTGTGACTATGAATAAGAAATTGCTTTTACTGTTAAGGTATGCTGTTGTACAAGATTGCCAATGGCATTTTCTCCACACAGCAATTTATCGCAAAACACATTAGCATACAGGTGTCAACCGGTTGGTATGTAATTAATAAGCCGATTTATGTTTTGTCCTTTCTGGCCCTGCACCAGGCTGTAGACTTACGTTACTGTTGATAAGTTGCCATTTAGGAATAGAACTCGAATAATTAAATGAATTAAGGAACTTAAGGAAAAATTTCAGAGCACAATTTCATTTGTTGAGGTCGTTGGTCATTTGCCAGGTCACAAAAGTATTATGTCATACATTTTATTTTGTAAGCTTTTATACATGTATATTAAAAGTGTACCTAGCAAATTCTGTTTCACCTTTATCTCAAATTCAGAATAAAGAGTTTATCTGGCATAATTAATATCTGCCTTTTTGCACCATTTTTATTCATCGTGCATCTTTTCAAGATTTGATTCTTGGTAGGTTGGCTATAACTCGTCTTATCATTAAAATGTCTGAATTCAAGCTGTAGGTTAAATTATTACGTTGCTTAGAGATGTTTAACATATGAGCTGAGATTTGCATATAAATTAACTATACCCCTTATTTACTATTCATAACATCCCTGTGGAACGTTGATTCGTTTTGCATGCTTTAAAGTTCAATATTTTGTATCAGTCAGTTTAATGTAGTGAGTTTTCAATACAGGGTGATCATACAGTTCTATCTTCATTAGAAAAATTAATGTTAAAAATTGGTAGTTAGGAGGAACAAATTTTGAAAACGTTAAACTTGCAAAGTTTTTCTTTTATGGTTTTGGTTCATAAGGAGTGCCAGCAGGCGGTGTTGTAATAGCTAAAATTGAAAATGGCACCTACATGTACATATAGCCCTCAAAATGACCATTGCTTTCATGAGACCAAAACGCCATCAGTTTAAAGTTTTTCAGTATTAAAGTTAAGAGTTCTTCTACCATTTTCCAAAATTTGGTCCTTGCAACTGACAGTTTTTTAAAATTAATTTTTGTAATGAGGGTAGCCTGGGAGAAATTTGCGATCATCCTGTATATTCGTTAGTGCATCTTAATGCTGTATACATGTATATTGGAAAAGTGCTGTCCATGTTCACGTATCAAAATAAGTTTTAGAAAAATGTTTCAGACATTCTTATATGAACACGAGTTTTACACGCATAATTTGATTATACGAGACATGTTTTTATACGTTCAGTTTATGAAAAACTGAGGTTATTACACGTCATTAAGTTTGTCTATCATCTATCATCATTGTCTTCGCTGGGCATTTGTTAAAATGACGGGGAATTTGTATAATAAAGCCTCGCGATTGATTTTCCAAAAACTCAGATTTGATGTTTTTCATTTCTGCAATTATTTAAATTATTTCCACCGTCAGGAAACTCGATGTTATTAAGAAAAAAATAGAACTTGAGGCAGTCCATTATTATATCATTCGTCATTTGTCGCTGTCTGGTCTTCTGTTTAGTGAAATTAACATTATGAATGATGGATATTTATAAGAGAGGAGACACTCCATGCATCGTGCATTATAAAAAAAACACCTGTAGCTATTAAAATTCATCACATAAGTTGGAATAAGGAAATCTCTATTGTCATGAATTTATCAATGATAAGGTAACATTCCTGTTTAACAATCAGTTTACATATATCTCAAATTGTCGAATTTGTTTCGTTTTATATATGGCCAATTTCAACTTTCTGCTAGTTTGCAGATCTCAGCACAATCGTATTGAAATGGCATTGTTAGCAATTTGAAAATGTCAGTTGTCATATAAATGAAATACCTAAGTACTATTCATTGCTTCGTTATTTCATCAAGGCATACTACATCACATGTAGGTTTTAGAAAAAAAAATGTTTCAAACATACTTATAAAAACACGGGGAAGATGTACCATACTCGGGAGTAACCATTTTATATCTACTAATAATGTATGGAAATTAAGCATGCCTGAATTTCTTATATTTAAAAGGCGTACTTAATGTGAAACACCCCAAAAGCTAATAATTACAAAGTACATGCATGTACAAAGTAGATTAGTAGCATGTAATATATGTCTGGAAAGGATGACACGTATAGTTACATTGATATGCTGGTTATTTTTGCATTTATTTTTTAGTATTTCTTGTAACAAAACTAAGACTTGTCAAAACATAATGTACATGATAGCATGTTCAAAACACGTTTGCCTCCATTATTCAAAAATTGGGAGCATTAAGACGTCAGGGTTTTCCTAGAACTGGAAAACCTGGAATTTTTGTAAATGTTCAGAGTAGTGCTACATTTATAAACATGTCTGTTGCCATACTTCCACACTATTGCTACCTATTCGTATAAAGGTCTTGAAATATGCATGTACTAGTATATAACAGGGTTCTGTCAGACTTGGAAAATCTGGAAAAGTTATGGAAAATGGATTTACTTTTAAAAAATTCAGGGAAAGTCAACAAATCCATGGTACATTTTACATAGCTAGTTGTTGGCCAACACACAATTCAAGAGATGACAAGCAATTTTGTGGAAGAAATTAATAACAGCTAAATTTGCTATTTCCTAAAGAAAATGTGTTCTACCTTCTGCCTATATAGTATCTGATAAGCAATATAAATATACCCTTCCTTATTGAAATATTGTACGTTATACTTTTGCACCTTCAATGGTGAAGTTGGTCAGGGAATTTGATTTAAAACCTGGAAAAGTCAGGGAAGTGGAAAATTTAGGTACCCTATACAAGTGGTTTTCTTTGGGTAATGGTTAACCTCGTAATGGATAATGGGTAACCTCGGAATACACATTCAAATTTACAGTAAAAGTAGAGAATCAGAAGGGAGGTACTCAGAATAAAATGAGCAGTCAACATATACCTATATATCGGCTTGTTAACAAGTCCAATTGGGTAAGAGGGGCTTTCTGATTATAAGCGATTTTGAGGTAACGAATTAAGAAAAAAGTTTGGGAAGCTGGGAATTTTAACATAATTTGGAATGTCCAAAAACTCGTAGATGTACAATCGATTACTCACTCCCACTATTGACTAAAATTAAAAAGGTAGTACTCGTTTTCAGTACACAAGTAGAAATTACACTTGAACGTAGATGTACAATGCATGGCATGCTCGAACAGAAATAAATAAAATTTTATTAGGTTTCACGCCAAGGCAATGAAAAATAAAACTCGTTTAGTCCTACGAGGTTTCTTCAGTGCACTCTGTACGCGCACGATGCATTTTTTTACCAAGTCGTTGTTGTTGTTGTTGCTGTTGTTGTTGACATTCGCAACAACGTCCCCATAAAATTCTTCCTCAGCTTTTTCACTCGCACCGCGCTAGCCAAAACGAGCAACGTGGTGACCCACAAATAACTATCTAAACGGACCTGTTTTATGCTAACCAAGTCAATTAAAATTGGATGATAATGATAATTGCCAATCTTTTTTCTTCGCAAAAATTGCAAGCTCCCAAAAAAAATTGCACTTCCCGTTTCGTTTGGAAACCTTTGGCATGAAAGTTGTTTTTATCATGCAGATTTTCCCAGAGATTGCCTCTCACTATACACGAATTTACACCCGCTATATTTACAGTTTTAACAACTAGGTTAGCTTTTGTCCTATTGTTTTGAAATGAAAAATTACAGGGTGGGCGATATGGGCTGTATTTACATGTACATGTATATTAATTACTGATAGATTTTCGCCATGTACATGTAAGCTTTATTGCGTTCCAGAATAACGGAGAATTTGTTTAAAAAGCCCATCACTACCAGAGTGACATATAACGACAGTGAGAGACAAAATGGCCGCCCAGTTGCATTTTCTGCTGATGACTGTCGATGACATACAAAGTCGATTTCCATATTTAGTTGACAAAGTAGGACCATTCGTGGAGTTTTAAGTGTTCTAAGCAAATGCTCATGTAATATGGGACCCAATAAAGTTTACTTGGCGAAAAACCATCAATAATAATTCTCGTAAGAGTTAAATTAAAAACCGTAATATCTAAAGGGTACACTTATGTGTGAAGTCGTAATGGTCGTCGACCACCTGGTATATTTGCATGTTTTGAGTATAAACTTACAAACGAGAGTATGCTGTCATCCAAATGGTTAATTGTGCCTTAATAAACTTATGACCCATCATCTGGGCCCTAATATTGGTAGTTTTAATGACTATTGAATAACAGTCGGATTGTGTGATGACCATCAATGTGATTAAAATACTCGCTTAATTGGCGAACTTAAACGCAAAAATGGTCACGTTATCGTAAACGCTGTTGCACCTGCATAGTTTTATCGTTTTTACCAAGTAGGACAAATTGATAAAACAGGAATAACTCAAAATTGATAGCGAAATGAAACGACATTTGAATTCTCGACCGTGATTATTATTTTAATGGGAATTTTTGATTACGTTTAAATCATTGTGGGGTCATTTTGGACCCCAATATTAACAAAATTCTAGAAATGTAATTTTCAAGTTTATAAACATGTTTTTTAATGGTGATCACTATAGAAATTAGGAAAACATTTCTTCATGTTTTTATTCAATTACATGTATATTGAAAATAAATTCAATATGGCTTGAATGTACACAATGACATGTTCAAACGTTTGTTTCCATATCTGGGTCAAGAAAAATTAAGATTTACTAATGATAAATGCGGTGCTTCAAAATTAAAGAACATTTACACCTTAATGAATGACTAAGTCAATCAACACTTGCATTTCATTTGAATAAAACACAATTTACGCTTGTAATATATTTTTAAATCGTCTCATTGGTGCATATTATGAGTGGTTGACGAACACTATAGCAACAGTAATCAATAAGATCAGACATCGAAAATATAAATTCGAGAATTGATTTACAAAATGTTTTTTTTTTGTTAGAAAAAACCATTAACTGCAATATTTTTCGAGGAACTACAGTATAAACTGCATATACTGTATCTAATGACAAAGTCAAGAAAGATCATCCTCCTCATGTTGGGTCAAAAAGACCCCGCCGTGACGTTCTAGGGTTAATCAGTAAAATATGACGTTTTTGGACCTGGGAAATTTAAAATAAGACCCTGGAAAACTCAGGGAATTTCGTTTTCAGTAATTACATGTATATACACTGTAGTCACCATGGGCTAGTATACTACAGTGGACTCATCTTTAATAATGTGATCGCGCGTAATGTTATCATTCGTTTATTGTTATCGAAATCGCCAAGTCCAGAACGATCGAATGCAAATAATGTACACAGTGAAATCATCGGTTATTGTATTCAAGAATTCACTTATTGTTATCATTCTCCCTCGTGTAAGATTAGTAAAACACGAGGAATGATACGTTTTGAAAGAAAAATTCTAAACATGATATTCCATCTACTATGAATATAGAAAATTTCGAGGAATATATTCTTCCAAATTTTAGATATTCATTGACGAAAATATTAAAATAGCAGGCCCAATGACTAAATCTGCAACATGCCAGGCTGCCTGCGAGTCAAACAGAACTGACTGGTGAAACCCGCATCTTAGTTGAGAATCCACCAAAAAAGTGCTGAAACTTTTGACTAGGTGTGCAGCATAAATCAATTGATTTCCAAATACAATACAAGTATGAATATGAGAATTTCATTAACGAACTTATGCAGAAGCATTATAGCATACCAATTTAAGTGATTTTTAGCTGCATGTAAATAGCTTTACAAAATTAAATTCTGTTATGTTTACATGCATATCGTCACAACAATTCAAATTAAATAACGATCGCCTTTCTTGCAAAATAACCTAGCCCGATGTTATCACATTAAGCGGATTCCACTGTATGCTAACGTTTGTGGGAACCTGGAGGGCCGTGGAATTTGGGCGATTAGATGAAAACGCGTTAAATGTTTTTATGGAAAGTAACTGCCGTCTGAGTGAAAATAATGCTTCCGACCATAAAAATGACGGAAAATTCAACGCAAATGTAGCCCGAAAGCAAGCTCAATTGTTAGCGGCTATACGTTGAAGGATCATTTCGTCCATGGAGTGTCTGCTCATCGTTGGGCCCTGCAGGAGCCGACGTAAAAAACAAATAAAAGGAAAACCGACGACGACGACCTTCGAGCTCTTATTTTTTAAAAGGCTTTTTTTTGTTCACCTTCATGTCTTCAACAAAAGTCTTTGCGAGGAAGAAGTTTGTGCTCCTAGCTAAATCCCCACGTCCATTCTCGAATAGTTTGGCCACGGCACTCAGGTCGTCGCACTCGGCAGGCAACGGCAAAGACCAAGAGTACGAACTGCGAATCAACTTTAATGAGATTCTAATTAACTTTGGTGCAAGCGATGAGTCCATTCAATTTAAAAAACACGCGAGCCATTCCTTAGTGGACCTACCACCAGCTGAGAATACCAAGTCTCGAATAGGCCATGGTTTCGTTCATTCGCCTCATTGTGCTTTTGGTTGCCATTTCAAAGTTTTTACATGTTTCGGAACAAACACGCTTGTTTTTTGGAGCTGCAGGGGTTGGACAACGAAACAAACACCTGTGTGCACATTTCTTCGGTGTTAATCATACCACCCTTTGCCTTCGATGCAACAGCAATCCTTCTTGCAATGCAAAACTCGTACCAGCTTAGATCGACGGTGGATTGTTATGCAGAACATCTTGATGAACATTTTCGAATTGCTTTAGTTTAGGGAGATACTAATCTGTACCTTTTAACTCAGCCTTTAGAACTACATGGCCAGAATCAAAGATGTTCAAATCTGGTGTATGTGATGGTAGCCATGACACGTGAAGATGTTGAGTTTCACCTTCATTCTCTTCAAACGTGTATCCAACCTCACAATTGTGAAACTTACCCCAAGTTGTTCTGGACAACTTGTTGAGTTCATGATCGGTTGACCGCATGAAAAGACGCGTTTTGGCACCCCTTATCCCATGAAGGTGACAAGAAGTCCCAGATTGTCAGCAAGAAACATGACTAGCTATTGACGACATCATGTCGCTAACTTATGGTTACAACTATTTCGACACGAAATCTTTCAAAACAAAATGAAATCCTTACATGGTGACGCCAAAAATTAACTGAGCTTATTTAACATGCCATTCTAGTTTGTGAAAACGAAACGAATGAGCTACAGTACGTTGATCAACGGGAACGTTCAAGTCAAGAGTTCAAGTACATGTATTATGTCATCATGTTATGGGGGAAGGGGGAGTGAAAATCCCTCATTTGTGATTTACGTTTGCCAAAAATTTTACCTTTGGAGTTTTTTTCTCTTTTTATTCACTTCATTGCTTTTTGGGCCTAAATTCAGATAATTATAACAATAAACAGGACAATTGTAATTGAATTTGTTGAATTGTCAGAATCTAATCAGTTCTGACCAGAACAAGAATGTTTAACCATAAAATTGATCAAAAATATCAACCAGTTTTTCAGATTACAATCCCTTTTACCAAGTTTTTCAATCAGTTCTTTCCATATTAAACACGAAATTTCAATCGATGATCTGGACGTCCACTTTCCTTTAACCCCTCCCGCTCCATGACTTCTTTATGGCTGAACCATTATTACTTTTTGGGCCAAAATTAATCATTTCTGATGTAATCTTTAGAAAACATTAGTCTAATTTGAGAATTTCAGGTCATGGAAGTCATGGAAAAGTCATGAAATGGGATTCAGATCATGGAAGCCATGGAAAAGTCATGTAATTTATATCAGGGTTATGGAAAAGTCATGAAATTTACAACAGGGTCATAGAAGTTATGTCTTTCGATTTATTCACAAAATAAAATTTGGGTTTAAATTCTTCATTTGTTATTCATTTTCGCATAAAATTTCGCCTACGTCGTGTTTTTGACCAATAATACTGTCTCCACAGTGGTAGATGATGTTATCATATTTCTGAATATCGCTATTTAGTCATGACTTAAAACTTTAACGGCCCCATATTCTAATAGGCATGGAACAAATTTTGAAGTCATGAAAAAGTCAAGGAATTTGCAATACCAAATCCATTAGACACCCTGTGGGTGGGGATCTAAAAATGGTGAATGCTGACATGGGGGGAGGGGCAAACTTATTCACATGTATATACCAACATGTAATGGCAATGCATTTTCAAATGCATTATAAGACAGTTTAAAATGTCTGTAGATGGAGCCAAATTATGCATATTGCAATATATTAAATTGTGTTGGAGAAAGTATTGTGTAATGCACACTGTAATGTAGTTCATGTGCGTTGAAGAATGTTTTGTGTACATGTAAGGCAGAGTGTAACGTATGTATTTGTTAGCATTGAAGAATACATTTTACAATTTATATTCCATGCATTGTAAAATGACAAAAGCCTTCTATATATTTCATAATTTCGAGGTTAAAATAATCCCAATTCTGAATTTAAAAAACATCTAAAATATTCAATAAATAAATTAGAACTGGCAAAGAAATTAAGTTTAAAATTCAAATGTACATCAGTTTCATTCTATTCAATGCAACACACACAACTTTTGGAGGTATGTAGTTTCCAATACAAGTCAGTGTTTACATTACCAAATGTATTTCGTTGCGATAAATACGACCAATGCATTTGTAATATAGTTTGAAATTCGTAATGCATTTCCTTTTCGTGTGGGATACCCATATTTTAGTCATACATCCTATATTAACTTGATTTCCAGTGCTGGGAATATGTAAATTGCGAAGAAGTGATGACATAATATTTATTTGAACGTCTCCAAACTTTGGGAAAAGTAAAATCACCCAAATTTGATAATTGGATAAAATCGAAGCGACTAATTGTTCGTTTTGCATATTTAAAACGTCCGGTGTCCATGGGTGGCTCCATCCATTCATTCTTTCCACACGTCACCCCACAACCTCCCAGTCCTCCCACCCATACATGTTTAGCTCAGCGGTTAATGTTGTTGGTTGCCAATCAGAGATCGAGTCAATGACAAGCCGATCGGCGATTGCTCTTTTATATTTTTCTCGTTCGTGAGCTGGATTTGCGGTTGTCCAGCCGAGTATTTGGGAGATGAATTGCGACTGATAACGAGTGGCAATTCCACTCAAAGTGTCAGATCGACCAATAGGGATTTGATCGATCGGGCCTTTTGTCCTCGGTCTATACAATGGCACGCATGCGCCTACCTGTTGCAATCAGAACCTGTTCAGGACGTACGTGTACCTGTTTAGCCTTAACAAAAAAAATCAACAAACAACGTATATACCACAATCCGACATACGATTACGACTGGATTAGCATACATTAAATGGATTCACCAGATGGGATCCGCTGTTTTCGAGAAAAACACGTAGGAAAGGTAACCTCGTGACCCGATCAAGAAACTGAATTGACGTAAGCCTCACGAGAGGATGTACAATTTTTCGAGAGATGATTACAATTTGTAAATACTACATAGAAGGGAAGGTGGAATTTGTTCGGGATGTTCAATTTAAGTATTAATTGGTACGTGTTTTATTCGTGCGCGTGTGTGGGCTGAATCAATGGGTCGTAAAGTGTCAAGCAAATTTTTTAAAAAAATGAATACGCACAGTATGCAATGAAGTAATCTGCATAACAATTGATGCGGTCAGAAAGATACTTGTCAAGGGGCGGATCAGGCAGCTGGGACCTCTCTGAAATACAATGCATTTTGGAAAGTTATTGCTGATAAATATTATAATGAAAAATAGGCGAAATTTGAGGAGTGGCTTCCTAGACGCCTATACCGTAGATGTTGATCATTGAAGGAATTATTTTGATACTGAAAAAGAAGTGCATGCCACTGAATATCTTCTGAAAACCAGATTCAAAATATTGAATTCTTCTCATTTAAAACACAAATCTCAAGTAAAACAGCCATCAGCAGGTAAATATCATATTTCAAGTTCTAATAGATTAAGGCGTCTAGAAAAACTTACGATGGTGGCGTACATCCTTTCATAATGGCATTCGATCAGTTGTTAAAAAAAAATGCATTCTGGGACAAGACTGTTTCGAATGCATTTTTAGCGTAATGCATTGTGGGTCACCTTGTACGATGTCGAATGCATTTTTTACAAGTTTAAAGTTGTCAATTTCTTGAAAATGGGGCGGCTTTGCTCCGTAAACACTTTAAACGACATGAAATGTTGGGTGAATAGAAGATGTGCACCAAATTCCAGTCCCATAGGACGCCGGAATTATACAAATAATTATAAAAACAAAAAGTTTTTGCGTATTTTCGCAAAAAAATCCGCGTTTTGTCAAGTTTTTCAAATGCGATTTAGCGCTGCTCAGCTACGATTAGATGGTTGGGTGAAATCTAGGAGGAAACCAACGCAAAATTAATTCCAAAACGGGACTCCTTTTTCAAATTTTCGCACCTTCGATCTAATCTCCAGTTTATGAATTGCTCGTCTAAAAACCAGGAAGATCCCGGGCAATTCCCGTCCCATTTCAATTTGCGTTAAAAAAAATTGCCGTTGTGTTGTGGCGAGGCAGCTTATCTCCCCTTTAATTCGCAATTAGCAGGACTGGGCTACCCTCGAAAACCTGTTCGATTGAGAAAAGCTAAGTGACCGCCGATGAATTTGTCCGAAACGATGTTTGTGTTCACGTGGCTTTTTTCGTCTCCTGGACCCATCAAATAAAGCAGTTTGCGAGTTACTCGGGCTGATAATCAGTTTGCAAAACACGCAATTGAGCGAGAAGAGGGGAAAAGAAGAGCAATTTGTCAAATGAAACTATTTTTTCCCCTTTCCCTTTTAATGTATTCAGCATAATTTTGCATGAACTTAAGTTTGATAATCTGAGGATAAAGCGAAAAAAACCTGGAGTGAGAGATTCTTTGGGGTGCGTGTTTGGCGCCGCCTCTAATCCCAACCATTTTGGCCAAAATGTTGAAGAGCGCTGGGTAGCGCTCCTGTTAGCTGCCCAGCTCAACTTAGCCCTAAGCAATACTAAGTTGAGGGGGGTCGGTGGGGTGCAACCTACCCAGGAATGTTTTCGGCCATTTCAGTGAGACGTGTGCGAGGGCAGGTACGGCGCTGGGGTGCGAGTCTGTCAATGGCTTATTAAAATGGGGACACCTCGGTCGAGGGTGGGGGCGCATCTGTGGGGGTCAGGGGGAGACGCTAGCCATTTTTTTCTACCTAAGGTGAGGTTCAGACCAGCTTCACACCCTGCAAATTCCGTGCCCTGATAAAGGGCCGAGACAACAGTCGAGGGTGGGTTACGAGGGATCTAGATCGACAAACTTGCCCAGATTAGCATAAGGGGGCGAGCGGGGCTCGTAACTGGGTCGATGTACCCTTCCCCAGGTAACTCAGAGCTTGGGCTGGGACCTGCACGACACGCTCGGACGTGCACCGAAAATATAATAGGGCTTTCACAGGTATACAGTATGTATTATCATCCACCCCGAATAGAATCTTGTCCTAACAAGTTCAAGTGCGAATCCGTTAAGTGCGTTTACACTACATAACAAAACGTTAGATTGTAAAGTTATACAATTTGCTTGAAAATGAGAAAAAGGTGTTTTTCACTACATCTTGTAGAGTTGATGACCCAAGTAACCGAGAAGGTGGTACAATAGTTTTGGTATATTACAATGTTTTGTTACAATTTGCTATCAAGGTTAGACCAAGTAAAATACCAAAACATGGCTTTTAGGTGAATTTCGAATACGTCTATTCATTGATTTTACAAAATTTGGATTCCCATACAACCCAGGTTGGCACAGTGGGGCGTGATGACGTTCCATTATTTTTGGTGCTAAGAAGGTCCTGTTTTTATTTAAAAAAAAAGATAACAAATGGATGTCCCATTGCCACATGGTGTTACAAAAATGATACAAATAAGATGTCCACAAATTGGTAAAAAATGGAGGTTCCAATGACAGCGTTGCATACAAAGCTGTTTCACAAATTTGTCTATTTTCTTCGAATTTACGAATAAAATGATCCATTTATCATGTGTTTTGCGTTTATTTTCCAACATTTTCCATCAAACCTGCACGAGTGTTTTATTTATTGTCTTAACATTTTGATTCTTAAAGTTTTTAACAGATTCATACATGTACATCTGACTCCGTCCCCCACTTCAACCTAAACATTTTCAATCTCCAGTACAATATGTAACAATGCTACAAGGCGTGCTACATATACCGTAAAACATTTTATGTACGGTTATTTTCGAGAACATTAGATATTATGCAATCACTTTTTTTGCGATTTCAGACCCCTCCCTTGTGTCAGCATTTGTCATCCTTTCATCCTATAGACTTAGTAATTGACCAAAAAATTGTCGAATTGAGTCAACTTTTTTAAAAATAGGATCAGAAATGCGTGGTCAAATATTTTTTGTAGAACTTGACCACAAATGATTAATTTTAACCCAATGTTTTTTTAAAATGTCAATGATGCCATCTTCATCACTTTCATTATCATCTGTCTTAAGGTGATACCTCCCCCCCCCCCTCCACAATATCATGACATGATGTTTGAACGCCCCCAAGATTATGATACAATACTTGAACGTCCTCTAGCTCCCATTAGGACGAACGAAAATGTGGCTTTAGCTCAGAGTTGAGTGCAACAAAAATGCAGGGCGGGTTTGGGATTAAGTTGTTTATTTCTCAAAAATTCACGGATGTTGTTTTCCATTAATCACTCGGTTCGCAACTTGTCGTCATGTGGTAAAATATAGCCACAGAATAAATCTAAATGTGGATTTTTTCTTTTTTTCTTTGCAGATGCATCGTCTAATGAGGCTGTGCACTTACAGCAACGCCTCCGCAGCTTAAGTTCAGAGTTGGTGACCCTTCGTAATCGATTGCACGTTACCAACTCTCAACCCTGCAACGGGGACAATGGAAACATACAGCCGGGTTATCAAGGTACGACGATCTTGTATAAATTGAAGGGAGAAAAAAAAAGGTGAAAAATGTGTCTGCCATAAAGCGTAATGAGCAACACGCACGCTAATGTCAGGGTCAGTGCGTGGTTGTCAATGGGAATGTTTACAGGGTGGGTCAACACCATTACTCGCCTTGACCAAATACGCTACTGCCAAAGAAATAGGAAACGAACTACTGAATTCGACAGTTGTTATGTACATGTAGGTAAACCGAGTCGAAATCAAAAATATTATAAATCTGAATAAACTGCATTCCGATGGGGTTATTTTCCCAACGCATATTCCTGTTCTTTCCTAGTAGTTCAACGCTAGCTGATGCTGGGTGAGAATTTGGGAAAAGTATTCAAGAAATGATTATAAAGCTGGTCACGACCAAAATGAAAAAGAATATTGAAATAACAATACTCCAAGATACAGCTCTTCCTGGTCACCAAGCGCAATTCCAAGTCAAATTATAAACAGGAATTAAGACATTATCACATACGTGTTATGTTAGGCTAGCACTGCCGTAATGCGCATTCATGCAATGGTAACAACTTTAAAAGATTCATGAATCCTGTTTGATGTAAGAAAATATTTGCAAAATAATAATAGCTGTGCCACAGAATAGTCCCTGCTGCTGCCCTGCTCCAGCATACAACACGAGGAAACGGGCTTCTCCTAACGGCTCGTAGGCTTGCGGTGATTAGCGTGCGGTTAGGGGCAGTTATATAAATTACCTTTTTAGGGTAGTCTAGGTTAGTAGAAACTATCAATGAAAAGTAATAATATTTTCTTCAGTAATTGAAAATAACGTTCAACTTTAATAAGCTCCACTAAAAATTCGCCCACAAAATACACAAAAAATGCAAAACAAATCGGTCATTCTTGACGACTAAACAAGTAGGGTTGAAATAGATATTTTGTGCACATTTGGAAACATCATTTGGATGTGCATAATAGCCTGTTAAGTCTAACAATAAGTGTTATTTTTTTTGGTGATGCAAAACTTCGAAAAGGTCATAGAAAAACCTGGAAGTCAGGCAGTTTCATTTTTTTAAAAAGTCTTGAGAACCCAGTATAAACGAAAAATTGTATCAGGGTTTCCACGTAACCTGGGAATCCTGGAAAACCTGAGAAAGTCAGGGGATTTGTAACTAACTAGGAAACCTGGGAAAGTTAGGGGAAATTTTTATAATTTTGCAACAAGTCAGGGAATTTCATAACTTAATTATAACATCAATCCAGAAGGACCATATAAAGATTATAGCGTGAACCATGGTATCTAGGTGATGTTGTCATTTGCACAATGAAAGAAAACCGTATAGTATGGCAGTTATGACAATGTTGATACTTTTGCAAAATTTAAATTTTTAGCATCTTAGTACTACAAATTATGAATCCAAATAAAAAGTGCATGTTGTGTTTGTTATACAACTTCAATAATTATCGCCAAATTCAACTGCGGCCATATTCATTAAAAATAGTTTATATTGAAGGGCAGATTCTTGCTATTTTATATTGCTCGATGGGAAAATTCTAATGTTGAGGAGAAATAAATTCTGCAACCTGGGAAAGTCAGGGCATTTCAAGTTACTAAAATTGAGGGATCCCTGCTGTATTTGAAAAACGTCAAATTATCCCATCATTGAATCTGTTGGTCAAAAGTTCGTATATATACCATTGCAGTCGTTTGCACGATGACAAACCCAAAAAAGTTGTAATTAATATGGTGCCCATTGGTTTCTCGCTTCGCTAATTAATAATCTTAAGTAATTTCCGAAATTTCTTTCTGGTTTAGACGATGCGAATTCGGTGAGCAAGGCTCAAGTGGGTTTGATTCGCAACAGCGTGTACGCAGGCACGGAGGACCTGATCCACCTGCCGGGTCCGCTCACTGAAGACGCTGTCTTGAGGACCCTCCAGGCCAGATTCTACAACCAAGATTACTTCGTAAGTAGAGATTAAATCTTTCAGAAGTTAAGATGCGCCTCGGGATTCGCCCTTCCATTTCGATAATTTGAAAAAGAAAAGATGATGAGAAAAAACCAGTCAGCTGAAGCTGAAGAAGGGACAAATCCAGAAGCTCAGTAATTTGATGGCGGCCACATTCCTTCATGAGTGTTTGGCCTTCTCGGCTTACTTAACCGCTCTGTTAGATAACTCGGTTTTCGTTGGTTTTTTTTCTCCTTCACGTTAGACCTGCGTTGGGCCAATCTTATTATCAATCAACTCGTACCAAGATAAAGGCAATCCGTTGACCTTAACCAGTGCCCATGGATCGGCCAAGTGCCCGCAGCTCTTGCGGGTAGTTCATGAGGCCGTGCGTCAGCAGTCCGAGACTGGTTATCCTCAAGCCATCATTCTCAGGTAAGAAAATCAACCATTAATCATCGATGTTAAGCTTTGTCGCTGGAATCATTACGCTGGGATGAAAAAAATGCGTAATAAAACGAGAGAGTTCACAGCGTTCAAAAAAATTGCTGGTAATCAATTTCATCAATTAAAATGGACACGCCCGCGCAGATTTTATGGCTTCTGCAATACGGAAAGATTTAATAACAAGGCGTTTTTAGGGGATGGTAATGAAATTTCACCCCTTGAAACCCACCATAAAGAACCCCGAAGCGGTCAACTTTCTCAAGTGTATTTATGAACTGCCTACATTGAATCAGTGACAGTGGTCGTACATAAACGACGTCCGAGGTTGGAAGGGGTCAAGAGTCAAACGGCTCTGACGTACGATTTGTATTTGTATGTCAAGACAGTTTAACGGATTCCTAGCACATTGAAACCTTTCTGTAACGACCATGCAATCATGAACGTGTTTGAAATAGAGTACGCTATATGAGGAGTGTAGTTGCAGAAGCCGGTTTGTAAAAAAAAAGTATGGTTGGGTTAAGATCGCTAGTAACTTAAACTATTTCGGTTTAATTCTTTTTTGTATCTTAAACCTATACTTAGTACCTTATGTGTGCGCAACATGAAACAAGAACATTGTTTTTCCGAACGTGAGCTGTACTTATAGCTGGAACGTACAGCTCACGTTCTGAAAAAATGTGTTTTTGTCTAATGATGCGCAACAAATTCTACATAAATGTGGGGTTAAGGTACAAAAAGAATTAAACTGAAATAAAGTTTAGTTTTTAAGTTATTAGCGATCATAACCCAACCATTGTTTTTTTCACATACCGGCTTTTGCAACTACAATATACTAATACATTTAATTGGGGGGAAGTTCAAGTATTATGTCATCAGAGGAGGGGGTAGACAAATGATGACACGTGAGGAAGTAAGATGGGAGAGAGGTAAAAGAATGGTAATAGAATTTCTCAATTGTACATTTTTTTTGGGCAATGATTACGTTATCACAACTGTATATGTGGGTCTGAAAATGGTGAGTGCTAGTACCGTGGAGAGGGTCTGAAAATCACGAAAATGACAATGTGACAATGTGAGGACGTTCAAATATTATATCATCTGACGACCTGTCAGATGACATAATATTTGAACGTCCTCTTGTAGAGTTGAATAACATTAAAATAATTCACGTATGTGCAAGATATCATAATACACAGCGTGTAGAAATGTAGAAATAAGTTCACCCCTTGTTGCATTTGTATCATAAATGCTACAATACAATTTTTTTGCTATAAAATATTGTTCCATTATTTTTGTAGTTCTTTTGCTCGATGTGGCACATCATCTACACTGTAAACAATGAAATAATAGCAGTATAGTGTAATCTATCCACCAGAACTTGCAGCAAGGAAGAAAAGCAAATGTTGTGTTATGAGGGGGAAGTTTATTTTCCATCCAATTCAAAAAAGAAAATATATTTTTGCTCAGAATTTCAGCAAAAACAAACGTTATTTTACTTAGAGACACAATTAATAATAATGGTAATTTTCTGATTTTCTGCATTCGACTGCATATTGTAGTATATTGATAACAATTGAATAAATTAAAAAATCAAACAAAAAATGCAAAAATTATTTCTTTCATCATTCTCCCCTGTATTTTTAGAAGGTTCCTTGTGTGCGTGATTTTTTGACAATCAAAAAAACCATGCAACAAGGAGTTCAATAAAACTAATAGAATGGGTAATGGTATTTTCTAGTGTTGACTACGCGATTTGAACGGCTGGAAGGGCAACTGCAACATTTCCCCTGCTAGCAAAATCTCCAGATTTGAACAGTTTCGAGCATTATAGTTTGGTATTCACACAGATTTCTTACTCCAATATCGTTAAGGGAATGTTCAAATCTTAGATGGGGGGGGTCAAAATTCGACTTATGGATGGACGTCGTTTATGCACGACCCCTCACGAGAAAAACAGCTAGAGCAACATTGCCATAACAAGCGTTCAAACATTTTAATTTAGGCTCTGTGCAGTAATAAAAATACAAAGTTATTCCTCGTTATCGCCATATTTGTCAAACTTGAAAGAACCGTTTTTGCTGGCAAGAAATAACTAGTCACGCCAGGTAAACGCCACGAACAAAAATTTTGGCCATAATTTTGGCCGTACAAAATGCATGTACAGTATTCGGTGACATCAAAGGTGTAAGTCAGCTTTTTCCACGGTTTTCGTCTGAAACCGTTTTTTACCCATTACGCCAAAAGGTGTTTGCGCATCCAAGGATCAAACTCGATGAGTTCTTCCACAAAAAAAAATTAAATACAGAAAAGTTTTTCCCACATAACGAAATTCAAATAAAATCGTAGTCTATAGCTTAGAATTTGTGCGTGAATCCGAAGTGATAAAACCCAAGATATACGACATACATGTACATGTAGTTACCATTTTTCTCATATTGAGATACAGTGATAACCATCAACATACAGAAACCTCTTCGAAATAGCAAAGTTATCGTAAATGTTCCGCTTGGGTGTAGAAAAACGTCACTTGGTGTAATAAAGATTCTTGTTTATGCATCAGTTGCTAATTACGCAAGTGTTTCAACGCCAAATTTTTGGACACAACACAAATTAATCGTGTTTTTTTAATAAGTTACAATCTGATGTCTGTATGGTCCAAAAATGTGGGTATTAGCCAACAGTTAGCAAAACAAGGTCAGATAAATTAGATTGTTAGAAAGTAACGGCCTTGAAAGACCACCCCTTCCACCATACTCAAGTATTACATGTCCTAGACTTAGTCATAAAATCTTGTATGTATTGTGCAGGTAAATTCAAGAAAAGTTTCAGTAAAATAAAACAGAAAACTTGCTCCTAAGTAGAATTTGGTGATGGTAGGCTATGGACGCGTACCACATCTGTCTTAAATTACAGCTTGTATATACATGTATATGACCCCTCAAGTTATTCTTGAGCTGGAAAATATTTAAAAAATTGGACTCAAATGCTCAACATGCACTGCATGGTGCATGGTTGGGAATTAACAGGAAATTGTTACCCTGATCTAGGAATAAGGACCATAAATTTGGCTGTGTCTCGTTGCAATGGACTCACTGGAGCCAGTATGAGGAAAGAGTTAATTAAAACTACCTTATAATTCCCCGGACCGTATAATTATGATTTATGATGAAATTTGCAGTGGAGAAATTCATCACAAACGCTTTTTTTGCAAAACAGCACCAAGAAAGGAAAACAAAAAAATTACAGCTAATGGTGACTACCAACCTGGAAAACTCATGGAAGTTTGACTTGAAACCTAGAATTTTTCAGTATCAAAATTGCATGTTGAGTTTGTACATAATAATTCTGATAAATCCGCACAAAAACAATTCGCCTGATAATAAATTCTACCATTCCCTAAAATTCAGCGTGTGTGATGAAGTTTTTCCTAAAATTTGACCTGCGCTGCTTCTAAATTAATCTTTATGCATTATTGGTGATTTCGTTTTAACAAATATAAAAACTGTCACTAGAGTTATCGCTGCTATGAATACTTCTGAAAAATGTTTTCGAGCGGCTACATTCAAATTCCGTTATTTGTACTAATTTTCATTCAGTCTTCGTCGGAATGCATTTCTGTCACTACTAATATTTCAGAAATTTTTAAAATGGTGCAAAACTGTAATTATTGGTGATCTAGTTTGCATAAAAATCCCTCTAAAATGTCTTTCATTATTATTATTTCCAAAAAAACATTTCAAGGAAAATTAACTAAGATCCGTTGTTTCTAGTAGATTTTCAAAGAAATGTTCGTAAAAGCCAGGAGCCACCATTGGGATGCGTTTGTTTGGCAATGTTGACTAAAATCCTACCATTTGAAATCAGTTTTTCAAAACAATTCGCCAATAGTGCTTTTTATTTTCATTAAATACTGTTTTAATCTAATTGCGGCACTCCTTAAATCATTAAATACATTTTTGAACCTGGAAAAATTAGGGTATATCTATGTAAAACCTAAAAAACTCAGAATTTCGTTTTCAGAAATTAGTAGTCATCATGATACAAAAATACAATTTTTTTTTGTTTTCAAGTGGGGAGAGTGGAAGTGGCAAGACGTACGCCTCCATGATCCTTTTGCGGCAACTCTTTGACGTTGCTGGTGGAGGACCAGAAACGGACGCTTACAAGCATTTAGCCGCTGCCTTCACCGTGCTGCGCTCCTTGGGCAGTGCCAAGACCAGCTCAAACTCAGAATCTAGTCGAATAGTAAGTACTGTATGAAGTTACTATGAACACATGATCAATGCTTTTTTGCCATATTTGAGAGAACACTAATTTGTGTCTCGTAGGGTCATTTCCTCGAGGTGCAGGTGACCGACGGTGCTTTATATCGAACCAAAATTCACTGCTACTTCTTGGATCAGGTAAAGTTACAAAACAAACGTTTCTGAAGACATTTGCATGTATATCTATGACCCCGTATAACGTCATGTAAACCAGTGAACGATTCAACAAAACTTAAACCCGAGTATCTATCGTCTTTCGTATTCAGACCCGGGTGGTGCAGCCTTTGCCCGGCGAAAGAAACTATCACATCTTCTATCAAATGTTAGCTGGATTAACTCAAGAAGAGCGTGGTGAGCAATTTTTCTTATGTCCCTGAATTGTCCCTTAATTGCTATATGACGTTCAAGAAATGGCTGACTGCACATCAACATTTTCTCACTGCAGGAAAACTGAATCTGGAAGGCTACTCCATACACAAGTTGAGGTATCTAAGTCGAGGCGACGTCAGCAGCAATGAGAAAGACGATGCGTTGAGGTTCGAGACGTGGAAGGTAAGGACTAAGGGCCATTTCGAAATGGCGAAAAAAAAATGAGTGTTAGATCAAACTTCCTTGGTTCAACTATTGGTTTTTCTTTCAAACGCTTGCAGTCGTGTCTTTCCGTGCTCGGTATTCCCTTCCTGGACGTGGTCCGTGTACTGGCAGCGGTCCTCCTCCTCGGCAACGTCCAGTTCATCGAAGGCCAGGGCTTGGAAGTCGACGTGAAAAGCAATAATGGTACAAAAGGTGTCCTCAGTTCCATGTTCCAACTAGAAGGGACAACGCCCCTCTTTGACCTCTGACTAAACCGCATTTCTGGTTCTTGTAGAGATCAAAGCCGTGGCTTCCTTGATCGGAGTTTCAGCGATGGCGCTCTTCAGAGGCCTCACCACAAGAACACACAACGTCCGTGGTCAACTAGTGAAATCCATGTGCGATGTGAATATGGTAAGCTTGGCGCTTTAGGCTCAATTTTAACTAATTGAGAGAAATCCTTGATCATCTCTCAGCAACAGCTAGCTCTTGACAATCCTTTTCCAGAAGTATAAGGTTTCATCTCTATTTTTTGAGCAAAAATCTTCAGCAAAAATTTATATCTTATTAAATCGACACAGTATTTCTATGTATCAGAATACTGTATTAAATCTTTCCGCTATATCTTTTGTAATAAGCTGTTATTTTCCAGACGTAAAGACGTGAGACTTTTTCCAATTGAAATTGAAAAATGTAGGCTTTATTAGAAAACATACTTATAAAATCACAAAATCTTACTTGTTTGGAGGAAATGAACGATTATTTATACGAACTAATGTAACAACGTTCAGTGTGCCAGACAAACGACTTATTTAAAAATTTGGGACAAGGAAGAAGACTAGGGCACGTTCAAATATTATGTCATCATGTTTTAGTGATTTTCAATCCTCTCCCTTCCCCCATGTCATCATTGTAAGACCCCCCCCCCCAATGATTACATAATCATTTACCGAAAGAAACTTTCAAGGAGAAACTTGATTGTCAAAATTTGATCATAACTGCATATTTAAAAAAATGCCTTAGGCGAATATTTTTGAAAAACTGGATGGCAAACGATGGAATTTCATCCAATGTTCTTAAAACAGCAATGATGGCATCATTTGGTCACCCTCCCCCTTTCCCCGATACAATGACATAATATTAGTACGTCCCCATCCGAAGCACTTCTAAGGAAATCAAAGGTCATTTAACGAGAATTGACACTTGGAAACCCTGCTTCTGCTGGAAGAAGTCTCCCCCGCATAATGCATTCTGATTTTACTTTCAGTCCAATATGGCACGAGATGCCTTGGCCAAGGCTCTGTATTGCCGGACCGTGGCCACCATCGTGCGACGGGCCAACAGCCTGAAGCGTCTGGGGCCCACGTCTGGAACGTTGAGCTCGGACAGCAATGAGTCTGTGCACAACCATAACGGTAGGTCAAGGGTCGTGTTTCTCATTCGACCAGAGTTGGGGGAAGACGCGTGCTCAAGCAGTGTTTGAAAATTCAACAGAGGTGAGCAGCCAGCACGCTTCCACGGTGGGTTCGAGCAGCGCAAAATCGTCCAAATCCATGACGGCCCTGAATTCGGCAGTCCGCCATGCCACTGACGGATTCATCGGGATTTTGGACATGTTTGGTTTCGAAGATGCCAAAGTAAGAAAAGCAAAGACTGTGAGAATGCTCAATGAAAAGAAAATTCAGTTTGAGAAAGTTGTCGCTGCACCGTGTATTAGTACACGTACAGGTAATATTATCAGAGACCAAAGACTTCACGAGTTCACTTCTTTGCAGCCGAGTCAGCTGGAGCACTTGTGCATCAACCTGTGTGCGGAAACCATGCAGCATTTCTACAACACTCACATATTTAAGAGCAGCATCGAGTCTTGTCGAGACGAAGGCATTCACAGCGACGTCGAGGTCGATTATGTAGATAACGTACCGTGCATCGACCTCATCTCATCGCTGGTAGGAATTTTGTGATCTTCTAGTTGTTCAGCAATGTCCATCAACAATTTTGTCAGACTGTAGGAACAGTCCAGAAAGATTGTTAGACTAGGGCCTTCAAAACGTGAAACATGCATCGGCTCATTGGTCACTCTTAACTTCCCATAGCGTACCGGTCTGCTGAGCCTCCTGGATGTTGAGTGTTCCACGCGAGGGACTCCAGAGTCCTACATCCAGAAAATCAAGGTTCAGCACAAGCAGAACAGTCGCCTGTTCGAGCCTCGGCACACGGACTCCCGCCTGTTTGGCATCCAGCACTTCGCCAGCAAGATCACGTACGACGCCACCGACTTTCTGGACACCAACCGAGACACGGTGCCGGACGACATAGTCTCCGTCTTTCACAAGCAGAGTTGCAACTTTGGCTTCGCCACCCATCTGTTCGGAAGCGAGCTCAAAGCGCTTTTTAGTCAAGGTACGCCAGTCATGACTGCCGGTTACAGAATCGGTATAGTCGGCATACTAACCGAACATTGCGGCAACTTTCTCTTCCATAGAAACAGTTCCACGTGGAGTGCTATTCAGAATATCTCCGACAGCGCACACCGACCTGTAAGTTATAAGGGTTACGAACCCGAGACTTGCAATTTGCAAAAATTGAAGTTTTTTTTTTTTCTCCAAACCATTTCAGTCAAAATGGAGACGAGCCGGTTTCCACTCTTACTCAGGATTTCCACACAAGATTAGACAACTTGTTGAGGACGCTAGTTCATGCCAAACCCCATTTCATACGATGCGTCAGGGTAAGCAAACTCGGCGTTGCAAGCCAGGCCCGGAGATCATGCATTGGAACTGTCAAGAAATTAATTTGCATTTGTTGCCAAAATTCAGGGAAACAAAGGTGAAGTGGTGTCCACTTTTGACAGAGACGCGGTTATGCCTCAGATCAGAGCGCTGCAAGTTCTGGAGACGGTAAACTTGATGGCAGGCGGTAAGTCGGATTCAGTCGAAGCTCAAGAACTGGTCTAGACTAGTTTTACAAATCGCCATTTTCCCCAAACTTGCAGGATTCCCACATCGCATGAGGTTCAGGGCCTTCAATGCGAGGTACAGACTGCTGGCTACATTCAAGAAATTGAAAAAAACGGAAGACAAAGCCATAGATGATTGCAAGGTAACCCACTGGACATAATTCGGCGCCCTCATCACTGTTGCACAACAATCCATATTTACCTCCGAAATTGATTTGTTTCATTGCAGCTGATATTAGAAGCCTTCATTAAAATTGTCAATGATGGCGTCAAACGGCACAATGTTAGTACAAATTGGGCATTAGGAAAGCGGCACATCTTCTTGAGGTAAGGGCTATGGCTGGACTGGCCTCCTGCAAGAATTTCTTCTTTCTTGCCTATGTTTGATAAGTACGTTGGTGGGAGCGTCCTGTTATAATAAATTTCATCATACATAGGTCTTTTTTCAAAAATTGAGTTTGTTGGGAAATTCTAATTTTGTGGCAGGAATCTTTAGACTAAACCACTACCATGCCAGAACCTGTCATTCCAATTCACTTTTGAAAATTTGGGCTAATAGTATTGGCCCTATTTCTTACCTGCCATCAGACGCTGGAATACTCGTCCAAAGGATAGCCCACTTCAATAAATTAAATTTAGCGATGATGATGGCGACCACCCTAATGCAGTGGTAGTTGCCGAATAATTAGGGTTTATGGATTGCACCCCCATTACAGATTGTGTGGTACTAAGCTATACGAGTTGAATTGAAACAAACCTTGTGAAATTAATTTCACAGCGAAGGAGCCAGGCAGCAGTTGGAGATGCTGAGGGTGGAGCGCAGACAGCAAGGGGCCATGTTGATTCAAGCTGTCTGGAAGGGATGGCACCTGCGACGCAGATGGCCCACACTGAAGAGGGCTCTGGAGCAGCGCGTAAGGACCCGAAGCACGAGGTAATGGACAATGCCGTTGCTGAAGCAGACATGGTGACCATGCAACTTCTCCCAGATTACAACAACAAGAGCAATTCTATCTCGTCCTTAGCAATCTGACAGGGACTATGTGCAGGCCGAGGCCGCAGCCCATTGCCGGGACCCCGCCGCCGGACCTGGAGAAGTGCGACCAGAAAACCATTCAGCAGACCTGCTCAATATTCGGTCTGGATCTGGTAAGCGATTCGTACCCCGTTTCGAATATGTCGTTCAATTCAAATCATTAGCGTTCTGCAATTTGAAATATGTCACATCAAAAATGTATGTGATATGAGAACCGTCTCTTCCTCCAGGAACGACCTCCTCCGGTGCCCCCCAGCAGGTCCTACACGGTGACGGGAAACACCAAGATGGGCTATCCCCAAACCCGTATCATGAAGATGAACTTTAACGGTGAGTCCTGCAACGCGAAGTCCGACACATCCGATCAAGTAGTAGCCTCGCTTAAGTTTTTCAACGCAGATGCCGATCCGATTTTTCCTTCTTCAGATGACGGCAAGACGGAACTGATCCTCCTGAAGGGTGAGGTGGTAGTCGTCATCGGCACATCCCCGAAGCGGGGGCACTTGATTGTCGAGCACAAGAAACAAGCGCTGCACGTCCCATTTCAATTCATGGAGCTTAAAACGGGATCTTCGGGTGGCATTGACATCTAACGCAACGATGAGCTACTAACAAACAATGGGAATTACGGTTTTTCATTATATTTTACCTCACCCCCAATGGATGCGAACGAAGCGGGGCGGGCTGTTGCCCAAGAACCATAACAATGCCAGCGGGTCGTTACATTGTTTGAAACAATCCTACTGGGTCCAACTTAATACTCACTGAAAATATTTAAGCAGACTACTACTGCATGTTACTCCGCCTGCAGAACGTTCAACAAAACTAACGCTGTCCATGCAACGACCAGGTCAACACACCACCAACACAACAACACCGTTACAAGATTCGCAGTGGTGCCATTGACGCTGACACCACAACCAGTATATATTATCAGACTCCACACTCGATTTTTTACCCTTTTTTTTGTAAAAATATGTATTTAGTTTTCTGCTCTCGTTCATCAGCAATGTATATGTTCTAGTATTATGTGCGCTCTGTGCCAACATTTTCAACTATTCCTGAGATAAGACCGTTTGAAAATCGAAACGTTCCTAAAGAAAATGCGAAAACATCCGAATCGGGATCTCTACTGATCAAATGAAATCCACGCAATTCCTAGCACTAATTGATCTATAGTTGGCATTCTTGATTGGTTTTCATCAGGTGGCAACGATTTGAGAGAACAAAACTGAATCAAATTTTGAACATAATTTAGCTAATGATCCACTACGTTTATTTGCAGTCAGTAAACTTTAATCAGAAATTTTAATATAAGTCGTGCATGGAAACGTGATTTACTTTCTGGTGATTTATTTTAGACTCGGCATTGTGGTGAAGCGTATTTTATGCAAGTTGACTTTAATTTTGGAATACAAACATAGCGATAAAAAGTGTAAATACAGTATATGAATGCCATAATTTTGAGACTTCAAATTTTAAAATTATAAATGTTTTTCTTTACTTTATTTACCAACGTTCTCCCAGAGATGACATTTTCAACTTCCATGACTTTTCCAGGTTTCAAAACACTTCCCCGATTACCCTGGCCATTGAAAATGCAAAAAAATATAACATACTAATGTAAGAAATGCTATATTTATTGCATATTGTATACAAGCAGGAGATTGAGCAGAAATGTTCACGAGGAAACAGCAAATTTAGACTAGTTTTGCTGATTCCTTTTACAGAATTGCTTGTCATCTCTCGATTTTTGTGCTAACCAATAACTTTAGCTAGGCAAAATTTGTTACGGATTTGTTGAATTTCCCTGACTTTTTAAAAGTAAACCACTTTTCTCTGACTTTTCCAGGCAATTTCAATTTCTCTGACATTTCCAGGTTATCCAGGACTTTAGTGCATTATAGATGCTCTAGAGTATTATAGTACAACTTTATATAAAGTTAAACTTATATCAGACCTGCAATGCACTAAATATCATTAGGGATACAATTTCTTTTCTTTATCAGTAGAGATCCTGAATAAAACTTGTGGTAATACACCTACAAAGACAATTACTACTAAATAAACGTGTTTTCTTCCAAGCCCGAAATTGGGTATTTAAACCTTTCTAAAGCGTGTGTAGACACTGTGCAGAACACAGATGGCGCCAAGGTAAATGTGTCATGGCTTCCGCTTCCGACTTTTTACACATGTGCCCACAGATGGCGCTGTAAGTCGCCCAGAAATTCGACTTTTTCCAGACGTCTTGCAGCGTCAACTGCAGTCAAATGTGCCTAAAATGTTTATGTTCGCTACTGCTAATAGTCATTATGTGCTTCCGAACATTACTGTAATTAACTCACCCAACCATGCATTCCGTGCCAGATCAAACCTTGTAAATAATTTATTGAAAGTCATGCGAGAATCCTGGACGTCCCCCCACTTCCCCTAATTAACTAATTGTTAATTGGCGATCACTAATTAGCGCCAGTGATTGCATTCATCCGTGCATTTACATTTCCCAAACAATACGATTAAGTTATATTTGTTTTTTAACATAAAACGTCGAAGAAAAACACAAAAAAATAGGTTCTGCTATTGAAAGCTCGAGTTATAGCGAATAATACTGCGTGTCTACTTTGGTGAGGATCAAATATTAATAATAGGACTTACCGTGTAATTTCATTTTGTTTGTGCCAATGGGCTGAGTCTAGGCTATGGGTCCTATCGTTATACTTTGCCGACTTTTGTACTTTTTTATATCGTGAATTAAATGAGATTCGAGGAGCCTCGGTCCAAAGGTTTCAACAGTAAACGTCAACCTTTTATTTCCTTTAAAATAGGTGAATTTTCCTGAACAAAGCAAAAAAATGGCAATGCTAAGGCATGGAAAGTGCTATATCACAAACCTTTCGGGATACACGAGTTCGACCATAATAAATATGTTTTGAACGAGCCTGACTAAGGCTTACATGGATTTGTACAACAGTTCAAAAACCAGATAATTGTAAGCTCTCGTAATGGGGGACAAAAATCGGGATTCAGATCTTCCCATAGATTCCGCATGAAGACAGTGATCGCAATCGGGATAAATTCAGCAAATTTCTTTGCTAACAGTTATCATTTCTTTATCAATAGTTACAACTTACCAAGACAGCGAACCAATCACTGTCATCAACAACATCGACAAATTAGTAAATTGTAAGTAAAATTTGTCAATAATTATGATTAGCATTTGATTTTTTTTTATTTTGCACATCATATACAATTTCCAAGATAACTTCACTTAATTTATTAAATCAACCACCAAAATAAATAAGGCAAGTAGACTGTTTTCCAGCACTTGGCCCAAGTTTTGTTCATCAAATACATAAATAATTGAATGAAATGAAATGAAAAAAATCATGTGGGTAAGGAGGATGGTGCTAAACCTGGTCACATTTCGTGAAATGATGTACCATTTAGAGCAGTCTTCGGTTGGGACTAGAAAACAGTTCCCCGTTGCGATGGGCACTGTGATGTCTGGTCCCAGCACCAGCAGCTAGCATATCACAATTCCAATCGTTTCTTAGCATGACCCTTTGGTCCAATTGGATTGACACCACATTTTGGAGAGATCACGGCACATCGCACGGAGGCTCCAGCCGAAGACGTGCTGAATTTCACTGAAATCTTACCAGGGTTCAGGACCGTGAGTTAACCGGGATTGCGACCACTGCCCCGTGCGGAGCTAAAATAGGCGTTGGGAATGGCTGACCATCCCGCCCTGCAGAGGAGTATTCTTAGCATTGGCAAAACAACGGGGGGCTTCACGCGTGCACCTTTGGCAAATATTGTCACTCGCAAGATGCGCCATCGAATAAATGTCACAGGCACGCGAAACATGGTATACTTTCTGGAAGGGGGTGTGATAAAAGACCCGAGGCTACAAATATATACAAAAAACTATATTATTGCCAATGAGATTATTTTCAGACCAAGACCATATTTACTTATTTGCCATGTATATACTCAAAACTGGCCCTACACATACCGCATTTTGCTTATTGCATGTTTCGAGGATTGAAATCTGGGGGTGGAAGTAACTTCTGTCATCGCTGAGCGGGTTTGCCGGAGTGCAATCGAAGTACTATTCCCAAGTTTAAGAGTTAATCTGGTCATTGAATAAATATTTTCGTTTTGATTCAACTCAAACAATGCCATACTGTATAGAAAAATGGGTGAGATGCATGACTGAAATCTTCATCAGGATGCATTCCCTTGGCACTGGCAACACTTATTCCCTTACAGACAAACTTGCAAATGAAAAAATTGATTGAAGGCAATGTGTCTCAGAGCACGGACTCGTTCGCCTCCATCCACCAAATGTACCAGCTCATCCCCGCAACAAGAAAAACCGAATAACTAAAGCTTCAGAAGGACAAAGTGAGAAATTAAAGCACGTGCTCCTGGCTTGTCGAGCAAAGGGGTCTCGAACAGCATCACCTGTGACATTTTGACGACTGCGAATGAGGTAATCAAAACTCGATCTAAAAAGTTTCCGAGTGTCAATGTACCTGATATATCTATTTCACCATTAAACGGGGCAAAACGATGCAAGAAGAGCTGGGTTCGAGGAGACTGTCACCTCTCCTAAACGAGATTTGGCAAAGTCGACCTCGGGGTACTCGGCTTAGCCGAGCGAGAAAGGTAGGAAAACGAGAATAATTGATAACGCTAGGACGAGGAAGAAAAAACAAACGGTGGAACTAGAAAACGAAATGAAACGCAAACATAAAAATGAAGAAAACGAAATGGAAAAAACAAACATAAAACTGCATTCGCATCAAACGAGTCCTGCCGAGAGTGTTCGAATGCATCCGCTTAGTAGTTTTCCAGTTTTTCAACACCCTTTCAACACCAGCGAGTTTTGTTCGGGACAAAAAAGCAGCAGGAAGCTCGTTGAACCTTGCTTACCATCAGATTCCTGGTGTCACGACCATCCGTGGCCATCGCGGCTTGACGAGCCGAGTGCGAGCTCGAGCACACTCGTCTACCCGTGGCGCCCGAAGACAGGAATCGGGGCAGCTAGGAAATACTGTCAGCGAAAAACTGCGAGAAATTGTACTCTAGGAATGATTCGGCGACGTGTGTCGACTCTGGCACCACGACCGCTCAACAGCTCAACCGTCCGAGCACAACACGTCCGGAAGAATAGGATTTGGATGCGTCTAAGCTCACCTGGAGAGTTGATCCTGAACACTTCTTTTCTAGTCCTGGATATGTCCGCATCCTGGCTGTATAATGCTAAGGCACTGGTCTCTGTACCACTGCTCCGTAGGCACAGAAAGGCGTAGCAAGTTGAACTTGGAAGCATATTGGTAGGATAACTGGCGATGGGTAGAAGGTGGCAAAACAGGATAATTTCTTCGTCCGGATTATGCCAAGAACGTCCAGCAAACCTGCAGAAAATAAAATACGCGAGTTAGAGAAAATTGTGCAGGAATACTTGCGTTAAATTGGTTGAAAAAATTGTCGTACACTGCATGTATATGTAAAAGCGTTATTTGGTAAAAAATAATATCGAACTCATTAACGGCTACTAATATTCACTGAACATTATAGAAGTATTGTAGAACTGTATTGTGGACGTACTATTATGTAACACCCACTCTATTACGTTAGTCATCAATACCACAAGATGCTAAATAACATCTTTTCCTATCATTTTCAAGCAAATTGTATAACTTTGCAATATAACACGCTGTTAAATAGTGTAAACGCACCTTAAGATGTGCCAATTCTTCCAGGAATGTAACAAAAAATTATTTTCGCTCAAGGCAAGAAAGTTGGTTTTTCGCGACTATGACGTGACATTCCAGACGTAAGGTCTGTAGTATGACCCGACCAAATCATTTCTCATCAACTCACAAATATTCGCTAGTTCCATGCACTGTACTTTGATCAGCTACGCGTACTGTATTTGGCCATGACATGACAACTGATCAAACATTCACAATCGGATTAATAATTCCTTCCTCATTCTTATCATTTTCCAAAAATCGAAAATAAGAAAAGTTCTCTGGCCTGCAGCGAGGACATCGCTATAGGATTTTATTGTAAGTTTTTAACCAAGGACACAACACCCTTGCATGAGCACTCAGGTTCACTTGTGAACAGGGTGGCAACACTCAGAAATAAACATCAACACGGACATTGCACATTTGCATTTCAAATGCCACCGTGCATGTAGCCTTGAGGGCATGCGAGCTATTAATATTTTTGACCATAAAATATACAGGGTGTCAAGTTTGCGCTCGGATTGCATCTGTATAGTTTCACATGTACTCAAAAATCAACAATATCTTGAAACGTAAATTTGCATGGAGGAGATCAGAATCAAAACCCCATTTCCAGCTGATAGTGTCACAATTACATAAGCAAATTAGCTGAGAAATCAGACAGCATAACCTACTTCAGGCTTATGACCTGTTGCACATTGTTAAAATACATTATACATGTATGTACATGTACAAAAAAAATTAAACTATTTAGTGCACGTTCATGTACAGTGTATAGGCTACTGTATGTACATGTACGTTCTGAGCAATTGAGCATGTTTTACAGACTAATAATCGCCCATCAATCAACACAAAACAGCATGTACAGTGTACTAATTTGCAAATCTTGGCAAACTGCTCCATCAAGGCAGGCCTAATTTTTATTTTTAGGCACAAGAATTAAAGTGGTTTTCGCCCATTCTTATGACAAGATAACAATTTCTCATAAGATCGTAAACTGCTAATTAAGTCGAGAGAAGGAAAAAACGTCCTTTACTAGATAACGAAAAACAACGACGTCATCAACTGAGGGAACGTGACGTCAGAGGCGAGATTTCAGATACAAAAGGGAAATTCAGAAGGCTGCATTTCACAAAAATTGAACACAACAGCAATAATTAAAAATGAAAACGATGCAGATTATTATGATTCGCCGCTAATTTCTAAGACTGAAGTCTGAATTTTCGACATGTGCAGATGGCAAGAGATATTAACCCAAGATTAATTGCCAGCAAACCGCTCGTTTTCCTTAATTAAAAAATAAACAAGTCGTTCCCTAGCAAATTTTGATTAGTAATAAACAAGGCATTTAGAGTGATTGCATTACCTCGATAATTTTCAAATAAACTAAAACTGATTTTAACAGGAGAAGGGCAGGTTATCTTATCGTCGAATTAGCGAAACAATACCTCAAAGGCCAACGTCAATTTAATTACGGGCAATCAAGATTAAGGTTAATTACCACTTCCTACCGGCTTAAACCGACCCAGAAGTCGGCTAAAGAACAACTTACTATGAACCACTTGTTTTCTTGGGGGAATTTATGCGTTGATTTATGCTCGGAAATTTTAATTCAAAACTACAGTACCTGTACATGTACAATGAATGCCGGAATGGAATGCTGCAGTAAGCGAGCCATTTCTTCAAATGTGAAATTAGCATACATGTACATTTGTGCACTTGTTGTGATTTAGTTTTGTTGACGCGATTAGGGCGAAAAATCGTTCAATCATTAGAAATTGGCTTTAAAGATTAAAGCAAATCTTGCCCGCGTTATCGATAGCAGTCAAACTGCTTCATTATATTTGTTCATTTTTTTTAAAAAGCGTTTGGGGTTTTCTTAAGATTAGCAAAATACAGTAAGTGGGCATACCATGGCTGAAAAACCGTAGAAAAAAACGCTGGATCATTAATCTTATAAGCAGTAACTTGATCGTAACTGTGAGGGCATTTCCCAAAATAAAATGCTGGCCTGAGCCAATGCTAAATAAATTAGCTGTCATAGAGTTAAAAATCGCCAGTATCTTAATTTTAGGCAAATATGGCTAGAGTGTGCAAATGCCTACATGTATGCTGCAATAAAAGAATACGAGCTGCTAATTGTCTTAATTGGCTACTACAATGTAGCACCAGTACTTTTTCAGGGTGATGTCAAGAAGGTCACTTGTGCGTGGACTTGGCAAAAAATAATTGAACCAACAATCAATAAAAATGTTAGCGGATAAGTTTTTCTGCAAATGGCAAGGAGGTTATCGGGATCAAAAACAACACCGAAACGCATACTACCATCAGAACTTGAGTACTGGTTCAAGTCCAAGTGCATTTCGAGAGATTCTGACGTGAAACGGTAGGCTACACATGGTAGGCGTGACATGGTAGGCTACTGGGTATTTCCCACAGTGGGACTTCCCGGTAGGTCATTTTTGGACTGGTTTGCAGGGGTTTGGATATTACGGCATCGCTGTCATGGCTGTTTCCCAACCTTGAGAAAGAACATATCCGATTTTAAGCACATGGCGAGATGTACTGGTGAGACCCTGGCAATCCTGCCCGGTGTTTATGGGCAACTTACCAACTCTTTGCGTGCTATTTCCTGCAAAGGGCACACATCTACGCAGCGCATTAGAAGCAGAAGCCAAATAAGTTAGTGAAATAACACCACCATTTCGGCTACCAAAGGAAATTTCCCATCCCTTTCACGAGAACACGACGGGCTCTCTTGATAAGGCGTAATGCCTTGAAACTGCTACCGCAAATCAACATAAATAGGCTGACTGCAGCCAATTAAAGAGTGCACGTATACAGCGTGCTAAATATACCCTCTATTTGTATACATATTCTAAGCTCAGTTATAACACTATTTTCAGTCTCAGATCTTTGCCTACTTGGGGTTCTGGACAAACATCTACCATTTTGACATGACCTCAGAATATAAACGCTTCGAGAATCATTCCCAAAAAGTTAATTCTACTATAGATAAGTAAAGCACCTTTATTTGTCCATGATCCAACAATACTCAAGAGTGTCTACTGGATTTGATATTACAAATTCCATGAGTTGTCCACATAACTTTTTCATGACTACAAAAAATGTTCAATGACAGTTAGAATATGGGGCCATTGACGTTTATGCCATCACTAAATAGCGAGTTTCAGAAACTTGACTTTCATTACTTGAATTTCATTTCATGACTTTTCCATGACTGGTAGGCACCCTGATGCTAGCCTATAGACCAATCTAGCTGGGCATCTCTAAACTATAAAATACAATTTAACCTCCTCGCATTTTGTACTGCCAAAATAATAATACCTGCTAATGGTCGTCATCCGCAAAGGAGTTCTTTCTTGCATTCTAGCACTCTTTACAAAATGGAATCTCACGTTCCACGGTTGCCATGGTTACCACGTGCGCAACCCCCTCGCGCATCATCACGTGCCTCCGTTCAACGAATCAACGCCACAGAACATTTGAGCGGCAAATAAACTTGTGAAATTCAAGAAAACAGAACAAACACACGAACACACGCATCCACGGGTATTCTGTCTTGAATAATAACTAATTATCGTACCTTACCTATTCTATGTATTGACTAGTAACTAAATAATGTTATCTCACCTTTCACACTTTGATGTCCCCCAGGGTAGGAGGCGCTGATGGCGGCGTGGTGACATTCTTGTTCCTGTCCTCATTGGTCGAGCTCTTGTTGAGGTTCTCCAGGCTTTGGCTGAGGAGCATCAAGTGCTTCGGGGGGACCCTCCTTGGCAAATGCTTCTGCTTCTTCCAACAGCTCCCTGAATTTTGCAGTTCCAGCAGATCCCGTCCGCTGCACAGAGGTGTTTCCACCTCGTACGTGTTGTTGAACCTGCTGTAGTCCACTTCGTACTCTCCAGTTTCCTTGCGATAAGTTACCAGCTGCTCGAAGCGATGACCCCAAAGGATTTCCGATGGCAAATAGGATGACCTCGCCTACAAAATAAACATTTGGGAGCATCAGATAAGAGCCATGAATAAAAAAATTTTCAACACATGAATATGGATATCAAAAATAAATGTATCATATTCCAACACTATGTTACAGAAAAGTTTGCTGTCAAGTTGATGAGACGTTGGCAGTCAGTCATTTCTTCCAAATAGCCATCTATTTGCTTCATTATAGGGTAATGTGATCCTAATATCCTTAAAGACACCCTTTTCTCATTCAAATTCTCAAGTCGATTCCCTTGACATCCCCTGACAACTTTTCAGTCATGTCCCTGACATTTTGCATGCGATGTTTTTTTTTTAAAAAAAATAAGAAAAATGATGCAGTTTATCACAAATCGATTTCCTTAACAACTTAACAGTCATTTCCCGCTATTTTCCCTGAGATTCTTCATGAGATTTTGTTTTTAAAAAATTCGAAAAATGATGCGTTTCATCCCAAATTTTTAAAAAAGATGACGGATAACCAATCGGCTGATGCAAACTATGTCAATTTCTCTGACATGTTCACGAATTTCCCGACTCATTTTCATTTCCCTGATTTTTCCTGATTTACCCTGTCATGTGAAACTACCTGCGGGGTCCAGCACCATCTATGATGCATTTTGTGCACCGCTAGGACAGCTGCTATTGCAATGACATGAAAGTAGAATAATGGGATTTTGCAAGGTATCATCAGACAGTTCAAGGCTGGTATCAGTCACCGAAAATCTGTTTGCAGACATGTCTGAACAGCGGCAATAACATCCGGCTTCAAATTTCCTGGCACCATCAGAAATAGCTTTTTAGACTACTTCACTCATTTTTTTAAAGGTACTCTCTGTAGCGGGTATTCTAATTGTACAGGCTATTTATAAAAAAGTTCAAAGATGAGAATTATATTATCGGGCATTTTCCAGTCTTTGAAGTATTATTAAAAAAATAATTACAAATTTAGGAAAATGGCGCCATCCATCATTACAAATCAATTTGTAAATCTCATTTTCTTAAAAACTCATTTGCAAGGGAATAAAAAAAAGGCCGATTGACGAACTTATTATAGGGAGTGATTTCGATTTAGCTGGATAAAGCAATCCAAGTACATTGTATATCAAAAACTTACAAATCCCATTTAGTGCAACTGAATCATTGCCTTTCGCAAACTTATACAACAGAAAAATAAATAGTGATAAACAACAAAATAACGAGCGTTTGCTGGGGACACTGAGAAATCAATGTCAACTATAAATACCATTCAGTAAAGTAGAAAACAACTAACGTCATTTAGCACTAATAAGCATTACTTTAATTGAGGTAGGCTTGAATTTCAAGACTTTTTCTATAAATATCACATTTCACTATGTGGGATTTCTGTTTCGTCCCACGACGATAAGTACATAAAATTATCTGTGATAAAATTTTGATTATGTACATGTAAAAACGCCCAGATAAAGTGCTAGTCTTGACTTTGACGTCGACTGCATGTCATTCCTTTCAAACATTTCATTATTCTGCTCACTGTTGAGATTAAGACTGATACTCTAGTGACACCGGCAATGCAGAGACAACAGGCGCCAGTGCTTATTATAATTCGTTTGAATTTGACAATAAAGACTTAGGCTTACACTTTAGTCATTACAGGTTTAAGTCAAGCTAATTGCTTTAGGTCGTGGTCCATTTTTCGGCAAAAGCAACTTGGTGAATGCTCAAAAAAGCATTTTTTCACATTTGGTGATCAGGTACCAGTTTTGCAAACAGGGCTCTCACAATTTTAGTAAATAAAATCACCTGACTTTTCCAGGTTTCCCAGGTTACAATTTTTATTTTCCCCTGACCTTTATAGACTTTCCATTTGGCAAATTTCGATAAAGCCATAATGAAGCCAAATGTAAGAAACCAGTCTGCCAAATTGGGGTTTTCTTTGTTTGTGTAAAAGGCAACTTCGCCTAAAAACCATGATGCACGCCATAATCGATATACGATTACCTTATGAATATCGAAACACCTTCTGGATTAAAATTACATTTTAAAGTTAGGAAATCCCCTGACGTTTAAAAAAAATTCAAAATTCCCCTGACTTTTTCAGGATTGTCAATCAATTACAAATTCCCTGACTTTTTTCAGGTTTCCCAATCAATTACAAATTCCATGGCTCTCCCAAGTTTTCCAGAATTTCCAGGTTCTGTGGGAGCCCTGTGCAAAGTTGGCAAAGTTGCATTGCACAGGAGTCAGGGCATGTAAAACAAGGGCGGCAGGTGACCAAGAAAACCCCCGAAAGTCTACAGTGTCACGTCAGCAACGGCAACGACTAGGTCAACCCAAAGACAGACATTGCTGAGAACTGGACAATCACTACCGAAAGAGGGGTCGATACATTCCCGTTTAACACCTATAGAATCATTGATGGAAAAAGAGATAAAATGAATAAAAGACTGAATACACACCTGCGTGGTCATCCCAGTTGACTCGATGCATCCTTCGAGTATCACGACCATTTCAAAGTTCTCTCGGAGCAAGTCCCGAGCGGACAAGTTGTAGAAGGGGCTCATCTCGTCGATGACGTGCACCAGGGTGCAGGGCCAGATGAAGAAGATGTGGTCGTCACCAGTGTCGAACAGCACTTTGACGTCGTGCAGGTGGTGCGGCAGGACCTCACCCTCAGCAGTTACCCTCTTGCGTATGAGTTGCGCTTGGACGTGCGACTCGATGATGTGGGACCTCCGCATGTCGCCCACCCGAAACATGAGGCACAGTTTACCGTCGCGCAGTGCCACCACCGCGTTGCGACTGAAGAGCAGAGTCTGGGTCCTCTTCTTGGGCCTGGAGAGTTTGGCGAACACGACGCCCACCATGAAGGCTTGGATCATGACTCCGGCAATGGACTGGACGCAGCCAATGAAGATGGCCTCCGGACACTCCTCGGTGGTGTAGCGCGAGCCGTAGCCGATGGTGTGCTGGGTCTCGATGGAGAACAGGAAGGCTGAAGTGAAGGACCTGAGGCCGGACACGCATGGACGCCAGTTGTCGTCCCCGATGTGCTCCAGGTCGCCGTGCGTGAAGCAGATCAGCCACCAGATGACGGCGAAGCACAACCAGCTCAAGATGAAGCCCAGAGAGAACACCATCAGGTTATAACGCCACTGGATGTCCACCAGTGTGGTGAAAATGTCCGCCAGATAGCGCCGGCGTCTCTTGGCGACGTTCGCTTGAGTGACGTTGCAATCCCCATTCTGTAACAATGGACGCAAAAAATAAGTCATTGCAAGAATTCTCATCAAAGCATCACAGCATCGAATCAGGGTGACTGGTCGAACCTCCATATGAATTTCCCTGACTTTTTCAGGTTTACCAGACACTTTTTGGAAAATTTCCATACATTTAAAAAAAAACTTTTTTACAGATTTGACATTTTAAATTCAGAAAGGACCAAGTAATGTTTAGCCAGCCACATTTTAAACCTACAGAGTCATCAATTCATTCGCATGCTGCATTTGCATTCCTTTCAAGATTTTCACATGTATGTATCGAAAGCAATTTAAGTAATGTTAAAATCATGAACATGACTGGGAAGAGCTGGCAGAAGCCCAGATCAGATGGGAAATGAACGTACCATTTTATATGCCATATGGCGGAAATTTTAGAAAGTCTGAGTCTAGATCATAAAAGATGAATTTCAGCCCACAATTTTGTAAAAAATTAAGAAATATTGATATTAATAATTAAGAGGATGCCGTAGGCTAAAATTTTTAAAAATTATACGGAGTATTGGATATCTAATGCATTAATATTAAAAACGATGTGAACGGGGAATTTTTTGTTGAAAAATCTGATACATATAAAGATTGATTATTTAGGATTATTTTCAAAAACATTAGCAGAAATAGTGGATTTTACGAGTATTTTAGTGATTTAATTTTCATGAGAAATATTAGAAAATGCTAATGATGATGAAAACACCGTAGGAGAAATTTTAAGAAAAAGTGGATCACTAATACAGCTTTTCAAAACCTTTTCTGGGAAACTTATACCGATGAAAATCGTGGAACCACATCAGATTTTCTGACATTATATGAAATCCCCTGACTTTCCCATACCAAATCAATTTCCCTGACTTTTTTCCAGGTTTTCCAGACTGCCAGTCACCCTATAATATTCAAATATTGCCGGTGTCAGTCTCACCTTAAACACGACTCTCTTTCTGATTCCTCTCCTGGAAACCTTCGTAGAGAAATTCTTGCGAAACAGGTAAGGGTTCGAGTTGTTCGGAGTGCTGGCAGAGCTCAGGGCCATCAAGGTTTTACCGTTGAGGATTCCTCCGGTGACACCACCACCCAAATGGCTCTTTTCATCCTCGTCGTCCACATACACTGTGGTGGAGTCAGTTGGATCACGCTCACTTCCGCTGCCCAACAACTGTTGCAAAGCAGCGCCCTTGTTGCTGTTCACTTCGTGAAACTTGCCCATGGTGTCAAGACTTGTGATGAAAGGCACACGATGCTATTCCTCGGTAGACAAAAACCTCGTACCGAGAGAAAAAGTTGGCTCAAGAGAAAGCCGATGTCCGAGATTCTTTGATAAGAATCACAGTTCAGGAAGACCGTTGATTCTGGAAGGAAGACGACGTTTCAGCTAGGATTCTGGTTTCCCGCAGATTGGATAAAGTTAATTGGAAGACAATGTCAAGGGTGTCAAACGGCAGCTCTGGAGCTTGCTTTTTTTAGAGAGGGTCGTTTGGACAACTCGCAAGATATGGGACAGGCACTTCAACGTCAGCAAGACTTCTGAAAGATCATCCAAAGACTATGTCTTACGTGCTTTTTGGGGTTTGCTGCAAGGAATCTGTCTTGTCGATTTCAAAGAAGGCAAGCAACCTTCCTCGTCGTTTGGACAATGAATCTCTGGAGAAAACTTGGCACAAGAAGGATAAGGCACACCGTTGCTTCACTGGGGATTCCTCGCATCACATGTGTCGAATCCCCAGCCTCGTATCAAATGCCAAAGCTGACAGCAAAATCTGCTACAAGATGAACAGCGTCTTGCAACCCGGTGTCTTCTGAACGTCAGCACAGGGCTAGCTCATGGCGCAGCAGAACTGGGATTTACTCGGAAGATTCGTGGACTCGTCAGGGATGAATCACCTAGCAGTCATTCTTCGGAAGTTGGCGAATAAGGTGCTTCGGCAGATGGTTCGACACTGGCCTCATTCAGTCAGTTCTGTTGCCTGTGGAAAATGATACAAACTAGGTGTTACTTATGATTTGTACCTTATGCTGCAAAGACGACTGTCAGAGCAGAAATGCGCATTAATAACAAGGAGAAGCATTAAAACAGAAGGACAGGCAAATTAATTTTTTGGGAAACTAGTCTGGCTGTGTACATTCATGTAAAGCAAAGCTGTTTTCGCTGGGAAAACCAATTTAGTTTAGATATAAATAAATGCGAAGAAGGAAAAAGAAGGGGGCGCTGTTTCCGCTATTGCCATTGGGATGGCCCCAATTAGACTCCCTTGAAGGATAAACCAGGAATCGAAACCGTCAAAAATAAAATGTTTCTATTTTCTGCCGCAAAATTTCACAAAAGGTTCTCTTCGCCTCAAGAAGCCTGAAGAAGCCTCAAGAAGCTCCCCCTCTTGGTGGCACTGCTAAGACAAGCAAGGTGCAAGCCGAAGAAAGCTGCGGTTATTTTTGCCAGATTATTTTCTGACTCCCATAAATTATATCCGTGGTGCTAAGGCGTGAAAATGTCAGTCAAGCTTTGTAAGTGCTATTCAAAAGCCAGTGTTTCTTCCATATTTGTTTTTAGCTGGCTGTTGATCTGGCAAGATTTAACAGTAGTAAATGTATAACAAAAGCCATCTCTGGACCACTTTTGCAAAGATGACTTAAACATTTTAAATATTAAAAATATTAAGTCACGAAATAAAATTTATTTTATTAGACTTCTTAATAAATTTGAAACATTACACAAAAATTATTTCGTTTTTTAGTAACCCACTTCAATAATAATCCGCATAACTACTGGTATACCAGCTACTTTTCTCCATTGCTCGACAGTTTTCTCGAATTAAAAAATTAACAGTTAAAAAGTCAAACCATGCGTCAGTTCGTACCTCATAACACAACTGGGTGTTATGTCATTACTTCGCAACATACTGCATCATTTTGTATAAACTCTATGCTGAAGAATTATTCGTAAACAAGACATGTCGTAATGGAAAATAACGTCAATCCAATAGGTCTATATTATTTAGACTATTGATTATTTCCAATTTATAAATCGTTCCAGCTTGTAGAAATTATTCAAGAATATAACACGCATTTTATCAGCTGAAACTTTGCCTGATGACGGACACGATGACGACGGATTTTTCTCTAAATGATTTTAAAGCAAAGCTGTATTAACTAACAACTAGCTATGTGAAAGGAAATTAAACATTGATAGGCTGAGGCCTCCCTGACTTTATCTAAATAAATAACTTTCCCATGCCTTTCCAATTTCCCTGACATTTCCAGGTTTTCCAGTTCTGGGGAAATCCTGAATATGCTTTTGGTGGTTTTTGTGACATTAGGTGACGAACTTAATTAATACACAACCATATTTATACTTGTATTATTTGTGATACGTAAACATTCAGCGCATGGTATTTCCTATGAAAAAAAATGGTGTCAAATTCTAATGTTGAAAGGCGTTTATGAGTAAACCCATTTCAAGTTACACCCACCATATTCAACCATTCACATGTAAGCACATAAAACTATTCAGAGGCATACTACTGGGAGAGTAAAAATGTTTTTGGGTGCTTAAAATTGTTTTAACAATAATACCGATGGCAACCAACCTGCACCCAAAAACATATTTCTACTCTCCTAACATACGTTATTTTGCATTAAGCAAGTGTGGTTGTTCTGGTCAAGATTTCCTACAATACTCACCGAAAGGGGCTTATTATTTTGCTGATTCTTTAATTAGCACTCGCGTTATTACAATTTTAAACACCACTTAAATTCCTTATAAATCTTTGCACCAGCTCGAGCTAAAGTTCCTTCGAGAGTGAATTAAAGTGTTATTATTAGTCCGAACCAGCATTCGAAACTGGAAAAATCCAGTCTTGGCCGGAATGATGCCAAATACCAATTACGAAGCATTTTTTAATCATTAACAAACATTCGCACCTTGTTAATGTAAATGATTTACTAATGTTTCATGCTTTACGAATCATATGCAAACACGATAGACCAGCAATGGCCAACCCATGGTCTTGACCACTACAATACAAACATGAGACATCATTCAACGTAACGTTGTTAAAAACTTGAACTTAACACGTTTTAATCTATTGATTAGCATTGAAAAAATAATATTTAACTGAAGAAAGTTAAAGGGGATTAAAAATGCAGTTCGTCCTCAAAATCTCATGTTTTTATAAAATAAAAATCAGATGTATATAAGGGGATGATGAGTAAAGTTACCCACTAGGAGCATAATTATTCACTAATTACGAAAACGAAGAAGGTTAAATAATAGTATTTAGAATTATTATACAGGGTGATCACGAAATCTGACCTCATTTCATGGATTAATTAAGGTAATTAAGGTAATAAAGGTAGCGAAATTGCCAAAATGTTACAAGAATTAATTTGTGTAACAGGGATGGAATTTTCAAATTCCATGTCTATTCCACGTTTTAAATCAAATTTTCCTAACCACCGAAAATGCGAAAAATGACATGCTAATACAAGGAATGCTTTATTTACTGCTTTAATATCACATCTAAGCAGGAGATAGGACAAAATATTTCATAACGAAACAGCAAATCTACAATTTAAAAAAATATTAAAAATTGTCGATTTCAGTATTAATTTCTTTCACAGAATTGCTGGTCATCTCTTGACCTTTGTGTTAACCAAACTACCTGTGTGAAATATAACATACATGTAGATTTGTTATATTTAGCTGACTTTATCAAAGTAACCCATTTCCCCCGACTGTTCCAGACCTCTCCAATTTCCCTGACAATTCCAGGTTTTCAAGGTTTTCCAGATCTTGGGTACGCAAGCAATGTAAATTGTATTTTATTACACCTTAATTCCTTATGAATCCTCCGTGCGAGGACATAAAAATGCAGAAGGATCAGAGCTTTGTCACCTAAATTTGTTCATTGAAGTTTTTGAATTGGCAATCACTGCACTGGAATACCAAGGAGCCTATGAGCGGTTTTTTCAACCATTTTTGCGAACAAAGTGCCCTTGAAACCACGGTCTTCAAAGGGGTAAACCTGGCATGAACTTCAAAAGGTCATGGCCAAATTTGAGAAAGGTCAATCACCAGCGAAAGAGTTTTAAGCAGACAGCTTGGCCGCTGTGGGTGGCATTTCTGCAGGGTCTCATACACTTGCATGCAAACCTGGTCGTAATTAGGTTGGTCAGAATTGCAATTTCTAAAACTTTGGCTTGTCTGATTGGTGTTTATTGAAAACGAGATGCTTGATCCATCTATCATTGTCAATCGAGTAATCACCTGAAAACTTCCAGGAAAAGTGAATGCCAAATAAACAGCTGTTTCGGGCCAAGAGCAACCCCCACTCTCACTGGCTGATAACGAAGTTAAAACAATTCAAAAAGTCGAAATCTAAAAAGAGTTAAGGACGAGAACGCCATAGCTTCAGAATGACCATGAATTCTTTAGACAGCCTGGCACCTGCATATACAAAGCAATTATTGATTTCCGTGGAACGGTACATGTATAAAAGACGACGTAGCCGAACACAATTGTAAGTTTGTAATCAGATAAAGGCACTATATGTGCTAAGGGTGTGATAAATGAATCATTTAGTCATGGGGATGGTTACAGTATACAATACATGTACGTTATCATACTGTAGTTAGTTTGCAGAACTATTTCAGGCTACTGTATAGCGACTACCATTTAGATTACGGTATATACCCTGCTGCCCATGCAGGTTCAACATAGACACTATACAGGAAAGTGGGCTTCTCCTAACGCCTCGTAGGCTGGCAGTGATTGCCTGCGGTTAGGGCAAGCAAAATTAATTACACAAAAATTTCGACAGGTGTTGTTCTTATTTACTATCCAAATTGTACAAAATTATTTATTACGATTTTATACGTGTATATTATAATACAATTTGACTTAGAATTTTTGAAGTCGGCTAGCTTATATTTTTACCTAAGATTATTACAACATTCTTCAATCATTGCCAAAAAATATATATTTTTCAAATCTAAAGCTTGGGTTTCTCCATGTTGTATTTCCAACAAAAATCGTATTTTTACTGGCAACTTAACATTCCAATAATGTCTCTTGCAAACAGTCAAATGCTCTGTTTTCAGAACGTACTGTACTTCGCAACAGTCCAAACCATGTAATCCATCATATACTTGTATACAGAAGCTCTACAGTGCAATCGATGTAAGTGAAGTTTGTCAGGCTTCCATGACATTGTTAGTTGATATAATTACAGTTTTCTTTGGACATCAAACGTACACGTGGCTAGCCTGCATTTTCAAAGTCTGCAACTTAGCTGAACCCATCCAGAAAGAAGTCAGTAAGGCACATTAAAAGTGAAAAACCCAGAAAAATACCAAACCACCTCACAAGTTCTCGTATACAAGTATCACTGCCTTTTATCAATCGAAAATCGCTGTTGTACATTTACAGGAAAAATATCAGAGTGTCTCAAAAAGTTGGAATCAAGTCTGTCTGGCCTGCCGCAGCCTTTACGATATAATCAACAGTCCAATATGTCATAATCAATAATAACCTAAATAAACAATTTATTTGGGTCAATTCTCTCAGACGGTATCAAGTTGGTCTAAGTAACAGCATAACACACATTGTAAAAGAGAAGCCGCCAAGTTGCCAACAAACACTTGTAAACACAAAAGGTCCAAACTTCAGATTTCTTCATCGACCTTGACAATTGTGCACAACACTGCTTCAGTCAATCTATCAATCAAAATCTCTAGAAAGTTCGATATCAGTTGAAATAAAAAATACAAACTCTCCAATGTTGTCACTGGTAGAAAGTCTAGGTCAGTCATTTTTACAATTTTGAATGGCAAAGCCATAAACACTAGATTTTGCAACAAGTTTATTGGACATGTTTGTAGGTCAGTTGCATCGTAATGCTAATTAAGGTGTCACTTATTGTTTAACATTTATTAATTGCATACTTGATGGTGTACAAAGTCTGAGAATTAGGCCTTTAAGTTTTTAAATGCCTCAAACTGACCATGTCTTACAAGTAGTCTCAAGATTATACTGAAAAGCAATGAAAAACGTCAATTATATTATTGTCAGTGCCAAAAAACACAATTTCTGCAATGCTGCTTGCAAAATAAAGTTCATGGCAGATAAAATGTTGGTTTTATACTGTCTGAATACATTATTTGCATTTACATTACTGGTAATTTTCCCACACACGATTCATGGGATCCACTTCACCCAACGTAATAATACGTGTCGTGCTTCTTTTAATTTTGAGGATTATATACTATGTGAATCATCCGCAAACTTGATCCCATAAAAATCCCAAATATTAAAACGCCATAAATCTGTCTCTGGGTATATAAAAGCGTAAGCTAAGCAATAAAATTGACTGAACTATAAGTATTATCAATTATCCCTTCATCAAGACGTAACCCAAACAAGAGCATATGATTAAATTTAAGTTAATCCTTCTCTCGAACTTGAATATATAAATTACGATTTCAAGGCTCAATTTAATTGCAGGGTGGCAAACCCTAACGTTGTAAGTGCCTTAGCTTAATACACTATACAGCATATGCCGTCCTACACCAGCAAGAATCAGGGTGAAGTGACATGGGGTCCTAAAAGAACCTAAAAACGTAATTTTTTGTTTAGCTGCCCCTAAGCGCCTGGCAATCACTTCCAGCCTGTGAGCCGTTAGGAGAAGCCAACTTTCTCAAAGTGTCTATGACGGCGTTGGATACATTCTGTAGTATAGCCCTAAAATGGCAGATATCCAAGGTACAATGATTAAAATCACTGGAGCAAACTTTGCTAGGGTGGAAATGAATGAAGGTTATTCATCGTTGAGCCATGGGAACTCATAGAACCAAGTCAGTGTTTTGAAAAAGTTTCAGAAGCGAGTTTTCAAAACTTGGACGTCAAAATGAATGAAACCCCATAACCATTGCAAAATTAGATGAATAAATACATAAATGCAATGCTGCTCTATCTGACACAAGCAAGTGTTTTATGCATGAACGTAATATCAAAACCAAAACAAGGATAAGAAATCAGTCTGGATTTGAGAATACTTGAAATTATTTAAGAATTCCTTAATCGAATATAAAGTTTACAATTGCACTTGATCTCCAGCTGAGAATCTATCTGTATCTATATCTGAATTCAGTGACACTATATTAAGGCAGATTTCATCAGTCCATCATATCTGAGCATATTATTATTGCTATAATTACGGAGTTAATTAAACACTAGATTCACTCCAGGGTTTTGCAGCCATGGCAAATTCAACCGATGACATGCAACTCTTACTTAAATTGAGATTCAGCAATTTTAATCGTTTTATAATTGCGTCGAGTGCGAGCACGAAGCAAGTTTCGTGATATCATTAATCTCCATTAAAGCTGAATTCATCAGAGTAAATATACATACTTATTGCGATGTATAGTGTTTATCAAACATTATATTGCATACTTCACCTAAGTTTAATAATTAGCATGAATAAATCTCAAAATATGGTTTTGACTTCTTCAGGGTTGTCGCGTCTAATTACTCAAATTGCTGTGCTGTTTAATTATTCTAATTAGAGTAGGCTACTCTGAATTATTCTAATTATTGTAATTATCGGCAAAAATAGTGAACATGCAGTCATCAAACTACGCTCGTATAATGATATCAAAACACAATGGCAGTCACACATTGTATACAATTGTATTACCACTTGTGAAATAACATTTTTACAATTTTATTTGCAAGCGGATGTTGAATTTACTTTTGAAATAATTATATACATGTACTGTATATTCAGGTACACTTATGTACACAGTATACGAGCTCCTATAATATATTCGAATGACATCATTATAGTTTCTCTCAATACCTTGTTTATAATTTTTATGTCTTTATTTTTTTCATTTTATAGATAGTAAACAAATCAAAGTACTTTCAGAAGCTTGAATCTCACGTTCAGATATCTTGAACGTTATATATTTCACTTACTGGTACAGGGTGACAAACAAATTGCAAGTGTTAAAATTAAGGACTATTTTAGGACTTTGGGAGACAAGGATTATTTTATGATTTTTTCAAACGGTTAATTTTTTAGAATACCGTATTTAAATCTTTAGCCTATTCATCTTTGAAATAAAGAATTCAAAGAACAAAAGTTGTTTCACACTGCATCAGTAACAAGGAAAAGGCTGTCAGCATTTAACTCAGTGCAGGTAGTCTGACTTTAGAACTTTGTTTTGAATATATGGACTTTTTAGGACATTTATAGGAGTTGGTTAGGACATGTGCCACCCTGCCGACTGCACCTTACTGAGTTGAATTGAACTGAATAGAAACTTTAACTGACTTTAACTGACTTCACAGGCACCACAAACGTGTTTGCAAACTGTCCAATTCTGCGATCCCATTTTGATAGTCAGGTTTTATATAACTACTACTGTGTATCAAAGAGCGAAACCAGTTAGCAACTTTTACTATAGCAGGGTTGGCAACATCACTTGCATTTAAAACAAGAATTAAGAAATGCATGCGATTTAGACTACCACAGATATTTACAAGCACCACGTTTTAAAACTGCGTTTAAGTTCTCATTAAACGCAAAAATAGCGGACCAGAAATGCTTTTAAAATAAATGTAAAGTAACCCTTTCGTGCATGGCCAGCGTGCAGGGCAACAGAGCAGGTTAACTGTGTGTGGGAAATAAAGGTAGAAAGGAGAAACCATCAAACAAGATTCATGGGAAAATATGTAGGCACGTCAGAAGCACACCTGGAGTAATGCATGGGCCTCTCAGGTGTAATGATGATCGAAGGAGGAAAATACTAAAGGGGGTCACCTTGAAATCCCTGTTTTCGACCAACGTTAAGAGCTAAACCTGGTCACAAGCTCTTGTTACAAGTAGATGTTAGGTAGCCAATTTGTAATCGATTATTTGCATTTGCAACATGAACCAAATCTGTTTGCGTATGATTCTATTCATGTAGAGGTCAGCATCAATCTCTCGTTATGTGAAACAGTTTTCTGCTGAGATTGCCCTGGGATAGGGGATCAGGATGAGCACCAAGCTTTTGTCATTTTGGTGACTACCAACCTAGAAAACCTGGAAACCTTAGTGAATTTTGAATTGAAACCTGGAATTTTTCAGCAACAAAATTGTGTTTTGTGTTTGTTCGTTATAATTCTAAGAAATCAGCACCAAAATGGCTGGCCTGATAATCAATTCTACCATTTTCCTAAAATGTAGCATAGGTGATTATTTTTTAATTTGGCCGCGGCGCTCCTTAATGAATATTTATGCATTATTGGTGATTTTTTTTACAAAAATTAAAATTGCCATCCGTTTTGCCTTTGTTATTAACATCTCTGATAATTTTTCAAAAGATTACACCTAAAATGTGATATTCTTGATAATTTTTGATTCTATTTCTGTCAATATTAATATTTATGAAATTTTCAAAATGGTCTAAAACTGCATTATTGGTGATCTAGTTTATATAAAAAATTGCTCATATTTCTTTCATTCTTATTTCTAAAAAAAACATCTCAAGGAACATCTGTCTAAAATTCATTATTTCTCCATGGTAGCTTTTCAAATAAATGTTCGTAAAACCCATCATTGGGAATGGTTTGTTTGGTAATTTTGATTAAAAATCTACCATTAGAGGTCAATTTTTCACAAAAATTCGCCTACGACTTTTCCTTAGTAACCTATACTATTAAACGAGGTAATCTTTTGTGTTTGTATGTTTATTGAGTCACGCATTTAGTCATTAAAATATATATTGGTTGAACCTGAACAAATTAGAATATAACCTGGAATACCTAGAAAACTCAGAGAATTTTGTTTTCAGAAATTTGTCTTCACCATGCCCTAGTTACACCCTGTACAATGTCTAATTCCCTATGCCAACACCTTTCCCAAATGTGAAAATGATGTACAGGTACGTTCATACATCATATGTATGCATACAATTAAAAGAATATGTAAATGCATGTACCGGTTTTATACACCCTACATACAAATTGTCAGTAGAATACTAATAACCGTCTAGACAATCGGGTCTAGACCCTTGTAAACAAGGAGGACCCAAGGGGACAGAGGTGGAAAATTAACTTGTTTTGCATAAATGACAGGCACGAATAAACACTGGATTTGATATTAAATGTGAGACGTTTCCTTGATGCATGCGCATATAGGTTAGACTAATGTAAATTTAAAACGAAATCCTGGCAGTCTCATATCGTAATTGGGTTATCCCTGACCTCTGGGATCTCATCAGTCCTTTGCAGGTGTGCCAAATACAGATTAGATTACCGAATTGTTACGACATGCAGTGTAATCAACACCTAAACAAGGGTCGAATGACTACTCCGTCCAGAAAATGGCTACATGTAAATTGCTCCCTAAGGGTTAAATTCGTATAAGATATTTTCCAATATAAACACCTTGCCAGGTTTTCATGTAACAGTTTTTAACGTTGGAACAAAATTTAGCTAACACCTCTTCGTGCAATCGACCGTTAGAGTTCATCCAAAAAGTTCACAAATCGTGTCATGTTGTCATGGCGTCAACGATGCAGCCAGAGTTCAACGAGTTATTCATAATTCATATATACAGTATAATCCAAGTTTGTTTGTTTTCCTCATTTAATGCAAATTTTCGGGCTTGTACACTTTGTTAAGGGGCATCGATGGCGGTCGTACACAATTTCTCATGATATACAGTGAAAATGGAATTCCTCCAGTTTACCAGGTTTTCCAGGGTCATATTCTAATTTTTCCAAGGCTAAAAAATATATTTTAATGAATAAATGTGTGCCACAATTTTATTACGAACAATAGTTAGCACTAATAATAAGGAAAGGTCATAAGCGAATTTTTTTTTGAAAAACTATATCTGAAATGTTAGGTTTTCAGTCGACTTTACCAAACAAACGTATTCCAATGACGGATTTTACGCACATTTCTTCTAACAACTTTACCAGAAATAATGGATTTTAAACAGGCTATACATGTATTTCCTTTCAAATCTTTATTATGTAAAGAATAGTAATAACGAAATGAATTTTTGAGGAATTTTTTTTATAAAACCTAGATCACCAATAATGCAGTTTTAGTCCATTTTGATAATTTCACAAATATTAATATGGACGGAAATTGACTCCATAGAGAAAAATTGAATAAACAATTACCAAAAATATCGGTTTTAGGTATAAAAAATGTTACACCTTTAAATAAGGTTTGAAAAAAATTATAAGATATTAATAACAAAGGCAAAACGGATGGCAATTTTTTTTTTAAACTAAATCGCCAATAATGCATAAAGATTAATTGAGGAGCGCCATAGGCAAAATTTCAAGAAATAAATAATCACAAATGCTGAATTTTAGGGGACGGGTACAATTGATTATCAGGCTAATCATTTTTGTGTTGATTTCTCAAAATTGTAACAGGGTTCCCACTCAAATAAAATTTTCAACTTCCCTGACTCTTCCAGGTTTTTGAAAAAAAATTCCCCGACTTTATCCAAAGTTGTCTATTGACAAAATTGGCACAAAATTCACCATAAACTGATAATTTAATTTATCACTTCAAAAATTGAGAATCTTAAAAGGTGAATGATGTTTGAAAAAACACGATGAAGACTTTTGTGACAGATTTTGGCACAACGTTTCGCTGAGTGAACGGCTTCATCAGGTGCTAAATTTAATTAAACATCAAAAGAATACACGAATTACATACGCAATTGGGTCGCAAACCCTAGGAAAGAAAAAGAGGCTTAGGCCCCATGTTCTTTCTTAAATCAGCAATCTCTTTTTGATTTGAGCAGCATCACAAAAAAATTCAATCCATCATTTGTGGCTATGACAATTTAAGGCTGGCATTATCGCTGATACAAATTTCCCCGACTTTTGCAGGTTTCAATTAAATATTCTCTGAGCTATTCAGGTTTTCCAAGTTGAATATAAAACACCCTGAGTTTTCCAGGTTGGTAGTCACCATGGTACTTTCGTTGTTAATACAGTGCATGTACATACATTCGATCAATGACACCCGTTGAAATTTGACTCTAACAAGAATCAGAAGTTTTAGATAGACGCCATCCTGTGGCCTCGACTCACTGTGGTAACGATATATCCCTACTGAAGTATCTTGCGAATAAACTAGAAATGGCCTCCATCTTCGCACCCAACTGTCTGTTTACAAGTTCGCCATACTTGCTGCTAAAGCAGCTTTACAATGCTGGATGGCTCACCAGTGCAAATTTAGACTGACATCGAAGGAAATCCTTGAAAAACGGGCTTATTGAAAATCTTTACGTGCACTTTTTACTCTTAGACTTTGCCATTTGTCACAATGTGCCAGACGATTTGGCGCGTTTTGCCAGAAATAATAAACAGTGGCGCATGTAAATAGGGATTTTGAACTATACAGGAAGCGACACAATGCATCGAAAAGACGAATTGCATTTGAAAGCCTAGGCCAAACATGCCATAAATTTGTTTGCATATGCTGCATTACATGTACATGTATATGCCATTGAACGACAAATTTCGCCATTGTTTAAAATTCCGCTTTTCTGACCTAGTAAAGAATGGGCCTAGTAGTCCAACTGTCGACGTTTTTATTTTTCAAAAACTGTTTAATGGTTCTAAAATGCATCATTTATGCTCACATTTTGATGAGAAATTTTCTCATTTCGAAATTTTTGTGATCGATGATTACAATTTGTATGTCATCACTAGGGGGTGGTCTGAAAATCACGAAAATACGGTGACATTTCCCTGATGACCACTCGGACCTCCTGAAATCCAAATAATGCATATTCCAATGTTAGGAAGAAGATAGAACAAATTTTCATAAGTAAACAGCAAATTTAGAGGGTTTTTTTCAAATTCACAATTTCATTATTAATTTCTTCAACATTTTGATCATTTCGTGATCCAGTTTTCGCCTGAGACTTTTTTTCACACCATTTGCTTCACTTAGAAATTGAACATTTCTGATCTGATTTTTAGAAAAATTTAGACAAATTCGCCCAATTCCAACAATTTTATGTCAATGATTATGTTATCATTCAGGAGGGGGGGTCTGATTATGATGACAAATGCAGACCTGGGGAGGGGAGTTTTTTCTCTCTTTTTCGAGGTTATGTCATGTGCCACTCAGGGATCACACGCCAGGCACAATTACCCAAAAATTTCGCACGCATGCCACCATTGCAATTCTGACACAAAAGGGTTGGGTGAAATCTGATGAGGAAATTCGCCAATTTATGACCTACTAAAATGGCCATCTTGATTAACACATCAACTTCACCACACCAGCATTTTAAGCAATTCTATGAGACTGTTGACTCTCATATTATTAATCCCAAAATCTGTGTCTGTTTACGCGAACTTTAAGCTTCTTGGATCTTAATTTCGCATATCTTCGAAACATGTTGGTTTGGTTGTGAAATTATTCGCAGTAGACCACTCAACATTATAAAAATAATGATAAACGCTTAATAAATATAAGCCATCAAAAAACAGTATCAAATACCCAATTAAGAGGCCAAAATAGAACTTTGCAAAGCATCGTATTAACAGAGTACAAATTCTGGGAATTGGCAGCAACTCGATTTCTAAAAAAATGGCGAAATGAAGAAAGTTAAGTGGGGTTTGTCATCCGCCCAACGAATCATTCGTAACATTCCAGCAAATTAGAACTTGCCATTCCAGAAAAATAGTTGTTTATATTGAGTGAATCATCCTGCATAAAAACAATGTTACGCAAGCAATTTATAGAGTGGTGGTTTTACAAACCCTAAATGTAAAGTTTCTTGGAAACGATTTACTCAAGGAAAAGAACTCCAAATCATCCCTATTCACCAAATTACGCGTTACGTGATTCTCAATAACTTTAACGACCAACAACAATAATGTAATTGTAGCATATTATGCATGTCGTTTTTCTTATAACATGATTTCGGATATCCGTACTAAATTGGCGTGACAAAATTGTAAGCAAATAGTCGTGTCAGCTACAGGATGTACATGTTGAGTATTTCTCCAGTAAATAATTTAAAACAGGCAGGTGTTAAACTAGGCACACTCTTAAGTTACTGAATCGATAGCTTTGGAAACACATTTTGCCCACATGAATTTTTAGCTAGAGAGACTGAGACAGGAACTTTTATTTCATTTCTGCTTTAACTATAATTTAAAGGAAGGGCATGGAAGTTAGCCACAGAATATTTATAGAAAAACAAAATCCTCTGCAGAGTTATGTACATGTAGGGCCTACCCCTATTATTTCAATTTTGGCCTAATTTTTCATGAAATTTCGCTTACAGCGTTTTCTTATTATTAAAAGTTATAACAAATATAGGGAGGAAAATGTATTAAACTCCATTACTTGTTTCCAGGATTTCTTAACATTTCGCCTGTACGCGTGATTCTTTATTACAATTTTCTAAGGAACATAAATCTTTCAGTTTCCAGTTCATACACGGTTCACCCCAATTTTTCAAGTCTATTCCCCTGACTTTTTACATGGGATTTTATAAAAACAAGAAAAATAATTGGTTTTATCCCACATTTTTATAAAAGATGATGACTTCGCAATTGTCTGGTGCAAACTATCTCGATTTTGCTGACATAACTGACATTTTCACGAATATTCACGAATTCTCTGGCATTGCTTGTTTGTTCGTTTGTTTATGAGATGTTTAGCATTGGCCTATTTTCGCCTGTTTCTACCTGGGAATTTTGCCTAAAGGGGGGATAATTCCCTGACATTCCTTAACTTTCCAGAAAGTGGGAACCCTGCCATAACTTTGGTCCTCAGTTTAATGCACTTTTCAGAAATTTCGTCTACATAGTACACGAAATCTTTAGTATAGCCACAGCGTATAGCCTATTTACAGATTTTTTCGTTTTTTTTTAAATATCTTACATTTTAAGTAAGGTCGAGCTTCCAAATATTAGGCGTTCGCTTCCATCTAATTCCAGTTCAACTGTTGTGGCAAATGCCTGAAGTGCTGGATCTGCTGCATTCAATTTATGAGAGTCCCTGTTTATCTTAGAACCTCTTAGAACCTTACGGGACAAAACAAGGGGTTGAAAATTCCGTGTATCAAGGGGGAATGAAGGAGTATACGGGGTATAAAGGAAAGTTTCGTCCGATTTTATTTGGCTTTCTGGATATGTTGGTTCATAGACTAAAACGTGTGTACGACTATGAAAAACTGACGCTGAACTAGTCTATACGACTTGTTATTCGTTCAAAATCGTTTTCCGCACTTTCGTAGTCTGCAACAGTAATTTCGCGATAACTGCCCCACACAGCAACGCATGCCCCAACGCCTATCATGCAGCTGGCCCAGAGGCCATATACCGACGCCACATCCGATACATGATGGGTGTAGAACCGACTAGGGCATCAGCCATTGGCTATCGAGTCGCAAGCAGAGCGCATGACAACAGCTGATTTTTCAATCAAGGTTTGCTGATAACTTACGTAATGCTAAGGCACTGTGCCTCGAAAATTCGGTTTAATTCCTCGGGGAATTTTCGTTTCTGAAACGTTCGTGGAAAACTCGGAAGACACTGGTGGAATAATCCTAGTAGATTTCAACTTTCTCTCTTGGTTTTTGGTAGAAATGTGGCAAAATGTGGTGCTTCAGGGACGCAGCCAAACACTGTCGACCGACACTCGAATCGCGCAGGATCCCACTGAGTGGTGAGACTGCTGCTGGGACGCAGTATAGCCGGGCTGTTGAAAAAAAGAAATAAAAAAGCGCATCTTAAAGTCAGATTAAAAGTTGGCACCAATCACGAGGCTTGCTTATAAACTGCGAACCGCCAATAAATAAAGAGTGCAGCGTTGGCCTCATTAGAATGCCATGCATTGACTTTGACAGCCACAGGTGAGCAAAGATGGCGGCCAGGAGAGAAGGCGAACCCCCTCCAGTGGCTGAAGGCGTCGAACCAGACTCAACCGGTTGAAAAACACATTTCGATCAAAACACCTTTAAGAGGAGGTAAATAAAAAAATCTGAGTACATGTAAAAAAACCTGTTCCACCTTGGGCAGGCGTGTGTCAGCATCCCTACAGCTCGATTCTCAGAAATAACCGCAGATTTGAGCATGCCAACGGACACTGAATTTCTTGTTAATCGATTATTGTTACACGTATACTCGTGACTTAACGGCGAAAATCCATTTTCATTTTCGTCCGAACTGGACAACCCTCCTAACACTCTCCCCCTCCCTCTTGGACGTCTTATTCCAGCATGTACAGAAGTTTAATTCAACTCAATTCAGTATCCTAGAATCAATAAGTGAATTTCATGTGGTAGGAGTTGTAAATAACTTTCGGTAATGGTCAATCCCCACCGAAATAGTATGATCACCATCATCATTGTTAAATTGAATTTCTTGAAGCTTAAAAAGTTAGACGCATAATGATATTTTTACCCTCAATTCAGACTCAATTCTTCTTGAGATTGACCACATTATACTAGTTTTGAACATTATGGAAGTTCATGGAATTTCAATAATAGCTCGAAACTGTTCAAAACAGGAAATTTTGCTGACCTATGAACAAAGGGAACCTGCTGAAGTTACCCTTCCAGCTCTTCACACCATGTAGCCAATCACCAACAAATGTTCTGCAGCCCAGTCTGGTTATGTTTCCACTACTTTGTACACCCATATCTATTATTCTGTTAAAATCTTGCAATGTGTCATGCTATTAAACTCTACAATTATCGGCAAACCCAGTAAAAACACTCTGAAAAACTAGATCTCAAAAGGTACTGTACATGTAGGTTTTGGGCAACAAAACAAAGAAAATCCCAATGATGGATTTTACGAATATTTCTTTGAAAAACTACCAAGATCACTTTGAAAATTTCAGAAATATTAACGAAATATTGATGAAAATTAAAACTAAATACTACCAGAAATAAAGGATTTTAGGTTTAATCCATCGAAAACGTTTTCCAGAGATAGGCCAGACTTTCGCCAATTTTATTTTTTTAAATTAAATCACCAGAAAGCATTCAGTAAGTTTAATTTAGACGCGCCACAGGTTAATTTTTTTAACAACAAAAAATCTTAATCACACATGCTTAATTTTAGGGGAATGATAGTATATTATTGATTGTCAGACCAATCATTTTTATGCTGACTTCTCAAAGTTGTTGTTATTGTGTTGGACTTCACAAACACAAAATTCAATAGTGATACTGAAAAATTCCCTGAGCTCTCCAGGTTGGTAGCCACCATGGATAGACCAAAAAGAGCAAGCGAGGAATTTGTAGTTACTTATTCACTGTATTCTTGACTGACTTGAAAATTTTCGTAAAAAATGCACTAAAATCCTTTACCAAAATCAGTCAGTAATCAAAATTTCAAAAAATTGTCTTGCTGCTGAGCACCCTGCACCAGGCCCCGGAAATTTTATGGTCCAAGGCGATGGTTGGCTTGCCAAAATCAACAGATGTCAGCAGGCATCAGTTTATGTCAGGCTACAAAATCAAAATGGCTGAGTGCATACATTATAAAAGTTTCTTTGTTCTAGGTTAAACCAATAGGTAGACACTAAAGAGGAAGTGCTATGACTCTCCTTGTGGTTGTGGAGGCGCTCCTGTCAATTACCCTTCTCGACAATTGCCAACAGCATAATGAATGTCTTGTGCTTTTTGCATATATCAACTGTCAAAATTTGAGACATTTCCTCATCAGCGCATGTGTGCATGGTCATCGCGATTAGACTCTTGATGAGGATGCATCCATTTTTACGGTTGCCATAAAGTTTGACTGAGTGCTTAATCCGGTATTAAACTGGATGAAATATTTTTACAGCACGATATATCGAACAGTCATTGGGCCCAATTGAGGTTTGGGGACAACCTCGACTCAATGAGATGATTTAACAGCAGGACGCTAGTTTCTGTAACTGCCTAGTAAATCGAGTTTGAAATTGTCAGATTCAAATATTGTTACAAATTGATAAAACAAAGAAACGTGCATGCAGAACTTCGCCCAATTAGCATCACTACTGCCAGTGGCAAATTGACAAGTATTGGTCAAAGTGTTATACTTATTATGTGCTGCATAGTAGCTCATTTTTATGTTTTTACAATAGGGGCCTTTGATCCAGGATACACGTGCCAATATTTAAAAGAGCATTGTTTTTGCTGCCTGGTTTAAACCCAAAAATGTCATGGTTGCTTCACTGTATGTACATACTGTAGCTGTAGCTTTCATTGTGTTTACATACAGTAATTAAAATTAAAAATAAAGACCGCTTAAACCAAGTCACTTAGATCAAGCAGATTAGGTTACCATGGCCACACTTACATGTAGTTTGCCACCTGAACCCTAATCCCCAAACGTGTATTAGATACAAAGGTATGGACTGGAAAAATATGGGTTTGTAGAATTGTTTCATAAATGAATCGAACAACTTGTAATTATTAGTAACTCTTCCCATTCGATTAAATGTACTTATAACTTGTAAGGTTTGGATTAATAACAAACACCCTCTTGCAGTTTCTCAAATCAAGTTAAAGTAGGTAGGCAGGTTTACATGCATGACTTAAACTGATATTATCGGTTCAAGTTATAATAAATTTAAGTCTGCGTATAAACGGAGTGATTCCAGACAGAGCAATTCTAAATGTAGGCCTACATGTACATGTTTAAGTCTTAATTTTCATATGAAATTAAATCCATTTTGCTCATTTGTACTTTAGCCTTATTCAATGATTTGGCTCGTGCGCTGCAATTGTTTGAAACCCATACAATCTAAATTGTTTTCTATAATCAGACAATTTATGGACCAGCCCTATAAAAAGGGGCTTTCAACGAGTCATTGAAGAAAGAAAAACTTGATAATTATTAAATTAATGAAAAACTTAGTATGATAACGATGTTTTTAAAAGGTCAAAAAATCGAATGAAAAGTTTAATAAAGTCCTTGATTTCTCCTTGAAAACAATGACTTTGAAAACATGTTTGCATATATAGACGTCGATTTTTGGTCGAAATGCTAACTGGGTATCGTTACTTCTCGTTGTTATCATGGTTTCAGTTCAATTCAATTCAACTCAGTGCATGTCCGAAAATTTGCTTCCAGTAAAATTGTTACACTGTATCGTTTTAGTAATGCAGTACTGATGTGCCGCAATTGGTTTTCAGGTCATAATTTAGAACAGAGTTCTCTATAAAGACGTTAACTATACATGTACTGTATATTAAAATATTAATATAAAAACTAGTCGCCTTGAAAAATCTCGAATGAATCAACAGATGACGTCACACGAACCTTCATAACACCATGACAACCACCAGAAGCACGCACTGTTCACTGTCCAGCTAGTTAATATTTCATTTGCAGTGCAAAACTCAAAGTGTAGAGATGTAAAAACAATTAGAAACTGGTTTGATCCGCAAGCTTCCAGCTCATCGAACCGCAACACGTCGATACCCGACCACAATCTTGTTTGATGTCACTATTTTGACATCTCGCCCTGTTCACAATCAAATTTGAGAGGGATGGAGTTTTCGAACAATCCTCGTTTGAGGTTTGAAGGCCTAAAAGTTTTATTTTCCTTGCTTAGTTCTATGTGCTCATTAATTAATACTCGCTGAAAGAGCAGTTGGAGTTACACTATTGCTCACGTATAAAAAACAGACCAACGATATCCCCACTAAGCAAAGCAGAATTAATTACAAACGAGCCGATTCAAAAATAGAAATGTCACCCGACAACAATTACTTCTGAGGACGTTTTGGGTATTAACGATTGTGGCGTCAATGCTTTGTAGAACCAATACAGCACAGTATTATTAATTGTTAAAAATAACTTATTGTAACATGTTCGACACTAAAACAAACATCAATTGTGTCTGGCTTTTTTTGTTTTCATGGATAATTAACCTACATCTTCAAACGATTTTACGAATTAAGCCGAGCTTCCAAAATGTCCTTCTTATCCAAAGAGTCCTTAATTTTTACCGAAAACCGCTTATCAAAAATTCCATTTCACCCAATTCAGATAAAAATAAAATACGGTATTTATGATACTTATTACCAAAGCGATTTAATACAATATTAAATATTTAGTCAGACTGGTTTAGAGTATCAGTATAACTACTATAACTGATCACTTTCTTCAGTGAACATCATATTCTACAATTTTAAGGTAAATTTCAATGTGCAATCCGAGGGATGTCGTTACCCAAGAACCGCTTTTACACAATTTTGGGTAATTAACTCGGTGCGAATTTACTCAGATTTGGGAAGTGGGGAATTACAGTCACACTCTCCAAACCTGGATAAATTACCCAAAATTGGGTAAAGGTGTTTTTCTTTGGGTAATGACACTTCGGAAAACACGTGAAATTTTAATATACAGATTTAGTGGTCAGTTAGTGTACTAAAAACAAATTTGTTACTTAGTAGTACTTTATCACAATCTTCCATTTATTATTCATAATAATCACCTTACAAAAATGTTTAAAAAATGGATATTTCATTAACACAAATCACACAATATATTCGGCCTTGAGGAACATTAGCCCTCCGTGCCAAGTACTATTTCGATTTGTTATTAAGTAATTAACCAAAATACGCTACGCGACTGTTTATTAGATTAAATCATTATTTGGTTAATGAAATCAAAAGTTTGGGAAGATGAGAATTATAGTGTATTGAGTCTAACAAGGGGCATGGTCTCTTGAAGGAGTATTCTATACTTATTTGGGGACGACAACAGGTGGTTGTTGGTCGCTCCAGACAGATTTGGTCGCTGAGAACAATGTGATTTACATGTATTAATGTTTTATACTGTACTTTAGTACTGTATGATTTTCGATCCCCATCCTAAACCTCATCATCTTATAGAGAAACACGTTTCAAGTTAAAAATGATGATTTTTCTTGCACAATTAAATAAACAATGCAAGCTTTCAAGCCGTCAAAAATAAGTACTGCATATGAATTAGTAAGAAGCAGTGATAAAAATTAAAATAAGCCAACATGACAGGAACAGTGCAATAACAGTGGCTTATTTTCGCAATACAAGTACAAGCACAATACTATCTAGGCAATTTTTAAACAAATACTGTATACAACATAATTTTTTTCCAATTAATGCAAGATAACTCTGGCATCAAAAGCCTTGCATCCCACAGGCCCAATCAACTTCAAAATAAACTCCTACTCATTAACTTTCCTCGTTAGCGCCGCTATTCATGAGATCAACGTCACAAATGATACGTATCCCATGCGGAATAAATCAAGACTGAATTAATTACGGACCATAATGCATATTATAAGAGTAAAGGCACGTAAGTACCGCCGCATTAAACTGGTTAATTGATGAGTTATCACGTCGACTGAGTCGAAAAACACCACCTTTATACTCGAGTTTAATTTATGAGTGTCATGAATGCACTTAATGAATTGTAATTCGCGATAACAGCGATGTGGTAATTGCACGGCATCCCTTCGACGTGTGACCGTCAGGCACATACTGTACAATAACTTATAACAATTTGATTCACTTGGCAGCGTCGACAAGTGTTTGTAAATGTAGCAGCAAAATGTGCCTATGAAAGACTTTAAAAAATAGGCAAAGGGATGCATGCATGGTAGATCATATAAGAAGTGATGTCCACCATGCATGTGATGCCGTGCATGCTGACCTGCTGGTTTAATTTCAAACAGTTTAATTAAAATAACCTGCATATCTATTTCAATTGAGCTTAAAACAGTACTTCTGCTAAATTGCGAAGTATATTTTAACTCTAAAAGGAAATTATTGCCTAACAATGCCTGAGACCGTTGTTTATACATATAATTCGAAAATGTTTTTAGCCTAATACATTCAATTCAATTCAATCTTTTACCCTACAGTCAGCAGATGAATGCCAGGTGGTAGGGGGGTAATGCGTTGAACAAATCGCAGTCGTTGGTTCGCCGACCCAATAATCTTTGTCAAATGATGATTCCAAGACAGATTATCAGCAATGTTAACACCTAAATACTTGATAGTATTGACCAC